>JAMKCH010083858.1:0-42058 GCA_023653785.1 Ophioderma brevispina
TTACATCGTAATCCCGCTTTCTTTGCTCGGTCCCAGTGTATAAAATCATGTGTAAAACAAACTGCATGCAACCAGCTCTTATTATTTTCAAGTTTTTATGCCCCATACAATGAAGTAAACTTTGAAGGATTATTTCAAAATTCTTGCTTGACAAGGCTTGTGCCACTAATTACTCGCACAAAAAAACCTAAAATGTATGTAGGAGATTGTTTTATGAATGCAGTGTATTCACATTATGGCACTGACCTAGGAGGGGAACATCCGAGCATGCATGGTCAACATGTTCAAACATGCTGGCTTGGGGATTCCCAAATCACTGGTGCTATAGAAAATATTTTACATGCATAATCAATTCACTTTCAAATAAATTCAAGGATACACTGAGAAGCCACTGGGCAGGTGTCACATACCCAATACGACACTCGCCCAACACACTGAGTTAAAGAGTTAAAAATGGTGAGACGATGAGCAGGACAATGAATCGCAAAAAGGCCAGACAGTGAACTTACCAAGTTTACGTTGTGTACAAATCATAAACATCAAATAATTTTCATCTCAGGTAATGACTAGACTAGGCATGGGATCATCAAGTTCATGGGAGTTAATGATCACATCAAAGTTTTTAAAGTAGTTGCACTGAAGTTGATAAGCTTTTTCAGCAGGTAATTGATGATTGTTTATGGCATTTGTACGTTTATTACACACTGGCAATATTAACACATGGGAATGGTCAGGCACTGTTAGGCTTTATGATAACAAATTCATGGTTATAACGAAATTTAGATATAACAAAGTGTTTTGCCAACCCCAACAATTTTGTTGTAACAGGTTTCTACTGGGTCATTCCATGCCAATTCAACAAATCGAGTACACCATCACCTCATGGATTTCTTTCCTTTTTGGTGTATTAAAAAATATTCATGAGAAACTAAAATCCTGAAAATTTGAGCTCTGTACCTCTTTTCGTTTTCACGCTAGAGCAATTTTAAATTTGAGGGGGGTCACCTCAAAAACATGTACCGGTGTGAAATTCAATATTCAGAGGGCCATAAGTAAAGAACTACATCCCTCAGATCCTTCAAACTTGGCATTCTGGATAACCTTTTGCTGCAGATTGCAAATATGTGAACAGAAAAAATGCACCTTGCCCCAATTTAAAATAACAGGGGGGTCAAAAATGGCCCAAAAACCACTCGGACCATACTTTAGGGGCCCATAAGTCAAAAAGTAAAAGTGACATAACTTCCAAATTTGGGCTGGTGAAAGCTTAACGTGAATACTACCCTTGTGTACAACTTCATACTTATATCAGCTTTATTGGAAGAGATGTAGCTGTCGCAAAAAGCAAAAAAGTCCAAATTAACCTTGACTTGACCCCCCTAAAAATCAATGTCAGACATTTTGCACCAAATTCTGCTTGAAATATGGTTAAGAGGGGCCCCTGCTGAAGTTGTGTGCAAAGTTTCAACATGGTGTCTAACTGCCATATGTAGGTAAACAGGCTTCAAAGAATCTAAAACTTTCAACTAATATCAGACAAAGTTCCCATTAAAATGTACACCAGATTCTTTAATTTGCAACCTGGGTATTCAAGTGCAGTTGTAAGACTGTGCATCCAGTTTGCCTGTAGACCCTATAAGAAAATGAAATCAATATCATTCACCTTCTTAGACCTGACTCTGGTTATGGACCAAATTCAGCTTGGGTCTTTTGGCAAGGAATTTATAATACTTTAATTTTTTCTAATTAATTTCTATAGTAAAAAAGTGAAACTGTGCAAGTTAATACCCAGATTGCAAGGTCTGGTTTCCTGTGTTGTTTCAATCGGATTCTTTCAAAAATGATTAATGAAGTCGGCGTTTTGAAGACCAGTTACTTATAGAAGACCCTTAGACACCAAATGAAAACTTTGCCAAAATATTTAAAGCAAGGGCACCCCCCTCCAAACATATTTAAGCAGAATTTGGTGCAGATGTCTGACATGGTTTTTAGGGGGTCCAAGTCAAGGTCAAATTGGAATTTTTAATTTTGCGCAGCTATATCTCTTACACGAAGCTATATAAGTATAAATTGACACAAGGGAGTATTTAAGGATTAGCTATTTCCAGCCAAATTTGGAAGTTATACACTTTACTTTTGACTTATGGACCCCCCAAGTATGGTCCGAGGGTTTTGGAGCATTTTTGACCCCTGTTATTTTAAAAATTAGGGGCAAGGTGCATTTTTCTGATTCACATATTGCAATGCTGCGCAGAGGTTTATCAGAATGCCACGTTGAAGGATCTGAGGGTGTAGTTCTTTACTGATGGCCCTCTGAATATTGAATTTCACACGGTACACGTTTGAGGTGACCCCCGCAAATTTAAAAATGGCTCTAGTGTGAAACCGAAAGAGGTACAGAGCTCAAATTGTCAGAATTTCAGTTTCTCATGAATATCTTTTAATACACCAACACAAGAAAGAAATCCATGGGTGATGGTTTGTACTCTATTTGTTGGAATTCGCATATTGCAATTGACCCTACTATATTATTGTCTTAAAGCTATAACAGCCATTTTTGGAGAGCACCCCACACTTTTACAAATAATTTGAAATTTTTGCACATTTATTGGTAATGGCTAGTAAAACTATACCTGTGAATGGTCGAGCTCGAAACTCTGTGTCGCAAACGAAGGAAGGAATTTTGTTTATTTAATTGTTAATAAATCGGAGATCTCTTGATAATAATTCATGGCTGTTGGAAACGTCCCTCCAATATTGAAATAACGGTTTAGTTGAACCATTAAGGTCTACGCTCACCATTAGTGGTTCTGTCATTTCTGCAAGTCAAAGTAGAGGTAATTTTCTTGACGGCGGATCACTATTTCATAAGGGATGGATAAACATAGCATTTTCCAGCTCTGCCAGTAAGTACAATCTGGGATCCAATTATAATTACAAAAATCGTTTTACTTTATGATAAGATAGCATTTTTGAGAGTTGCCGTTTCGCAGGTATTGTTTGCTAGCAATTACCAACAACTTTGCAAAAAATATCCAAATTTGAAAATGGGGGCACTCTTCAAAAAAAATGTGCTGTTATTGCTCAATTACTCAAGGAAAATGACCATGGCTTTGGTCTCGTTCTAGTTGTACAATCGCGGCTTGATATCTTCATCATATCACTTTCATCTCCATCCACGTAGTCATCATCTCATCTACAACATCAAGGCCTTGCGAATTCCTCTTCTCCAAGAAATTCTCCAGACACACCCAGACCATTCTCATCCTTGAGACGAGTTGCATCCTCTTTAGGAGTTCTCAGTTTCCTAAGGCAAAATTGGAAGTTTTGAGTAAAAGGTCAAGTGTAAGAATGGCTCACATTTTATACATTCTGGACCTGCACATGTGGTCAAAATAGTAGGCATTTGTTCATGAGATTAATAATGTAATTGTATCCATATTCCTAGCATGATTACTATAATTGGATCTATAAATTTTAAACTTGTAATTGTCTTTCTTCTCCTAGGGGGGGACAATATACAGCAATGATCAAAAAAGCTGTAGGGTGTAACTGGGACAGCTCATATCTCTGATATATAAAAGGAGCTGATTTTGACATGAAGTTAACTCATTTACTAAGACTAATCAACTTACTTCAAAATCTGTCTGGCTAAGATTGGTATTTACTCTCAGTTGCTTTCTAGGAGAGTGAGGTTAGATACTCTCTATAAAAACATCGGAAATGTTTAAAATCAATACGACAAGGTCAATGTATATTATATACCACATATGTCTGTATGTCTGTAGGTCTGTCGGTCTGTTGCCATTTTTCTCAGAAGTGGGGTCATATGTAACAGAACTTGGTGGGTGGGTGTAGCTTGGGCCTGGCCAGTCAAGTTCGATGATTGCGTTAGTGGATACGCACCCTACAAGTCGGGTAAAGGTAAAAAAGTTTTCAACTTTTAAAAAAGCAAGGTGATCGTGAAACCTGGGACTGCCTAGTATATTTTTATTATGCTCATGGAAATACATGTTTAAATTGCTGTTACAGATTTTTTTTTTTTTTTTTTTTTTTTTTTTTGTTTGTTAAAAGGACAGTGCTTTTTTCATAATTCAGTTTCTCGACAAGTTTCATTTTTGTAACACATGCTTGATAGCACAATATTCTCAGTACACTAATAATGACCTAACTGAGGTTACATGTTTCATTCACCTGATTTCTGATATGTACATATGGTTACCAAACAAACAAATTAATATATATTTGTTGGGTTAGAGGAGCTACCGATATGGGAATTAATGCACACAAAGCCCATACAGGATGAAGCCTATTGAGGCTAGTGAATGGAACTCCTGCATCAGAGCAAAGTTGATATCCAATATCAAATTTAACATCACACGAATATATTATGTCGCATTTGTAATTTTAAAAAAGATATTTTGTACCTTTAAGATTTGTAAGCCAACTTAATTGCCGTTAACTCAGTTTATAGTGGTTCGATATTCCCCTTATACTAACTCAGGAGAACCATGTCTCACATATCATGTCCGTAGTTTTAACAGAAGCAACAGTGTTTGTATTCTGGGAAGCTGCTGTGAGTTTTTTGTTGCTACCTCATATGCTTTTGTAGGGTCTTCCTCTAGCTTCTCATATCATCCATAAAGGGCAGGTCTGAAGAAAAAAAAACATTAACAATAACATGAAGTGAAAAAGGTTTGTAATTATCTGAAACCACAGATTACGTTCCAATGAGTGGAATATACATGTGAATGACAGCAATTGCAAAGGTGTGAACATAAAAATGTTTTTGTGTAAAAAAAAGATCATGCTTTTTAAAGGGGCTTGTTTCCTACCTTTGGGGCACCCTAATTTAACAGCAAGTAGTATCAATTTTGCTATCATTGAAAGGCTGTGTATTTTTCTTATTGTTGTCCGAAAAATTTTAACCTTTCACACCCTTCTTCCCAAGATAGAGTAAACTAGTATGTTCTGGCCTCTCGGCTTTTGCCATCTTCTATTATTCCTAGGTTGACCTGTAGGAGGACATAGCAACATCATTCAGTTGTTGAGGAAAGCTGGTCCTGTCAGCATAGCTGGTGGCCATTTTCATGGTTAACCTTAATTCCCATGATAATGGGGTTGAATGCTGCAAGTGGTTGTTTTCAAATCAAGTAGAGGACACAATCACATAATCCTTTAAGGGAGCCAGTTGTATTTAGTCAACTAAAATGAGACATGATAAAACATTCTCTTTCTAATTTCTACCCACATTATCATCTTTAAACAGAGGAACAAATAGGGACAGCAGTCCCAACTGGGGTCGTCTGATATGTGGTCAGCAAGACCCTAAGTGACCCCTATGACCTTTGACCTCATCTTGATTGGCGCAAATAAGACCCATCCTTGTTTCAATGTGTTGTAAGAGGACAAGTATGAACTATCCAACCAATGACTAAACAGCTAGACAGTCATTTTAACCAAAAGTGATACCACATGACAAAAATGACACTAAGTGACTTCTGAATGACCTTAACTCACCAGAGATGCCAATATGATCCTGTCTCAATGTATAGTAGCAATGGACTTTTACTTCTCAACGAAGCCAATTTGATGTTTTCAGGCCCTATTTGGTCCCACCGCCAACTTAGTTGCCAAAGGGGGACTATAGAAAGTGCCCTTGTTCGTGTGTGTGTGACGTGTGTGTGTGTCCCAAGCAATATCTCTGGAGCTAAGCATGGTTGGGTGTCTCGTGACAACAAGATGCTCTCAATAGGCGTTGGTGGGCTTGTAAAAAAGTGGATCCTGTGACATAGGTCAAAGGTCAAAAAATATGGTCAAAAAAGGGGTCAAATTTGGATCAAAATGGGGGTTATATTGTTATAAGCCTTGGAACACGATATCTTTTGATTAAGCAAATATGAATGCCCATCTTCGCACCATAGATATCACCCAAGTAGGCAGTGGATGAGATTTGGAGGTGGGGCATGTGACATTGGTCAAAGGTCAAATATGGTTAAAAATGGGTTAAAATTGGTCAAAAAATAGGGTTATATTGTTATAGCCTTTGTAAACACGATATCTTTGATCTAAGCAAAGTATGGGTGCCCATCTTGCACCATGGATGGGATGAGGATCGATGTGGGGTACTGTGGCATGGGTCAGAAGGGACAAATGCGGTCACAATGGAATTAAATTGCTGTTAACCGTCAATTGTGGCAGGGATGATGAAAATTGGTGGGTGTGCGTCAGCATTCAATGCCAAAAAAAATGGTCTTCAAGGTCATGCGGGGTCATCAAGGTCAATTCATAAGGATGTGGGTAGGAGATGAAAACTTGGGTGGGTTTGTGGTCTACATTCAGTGCCAACAATATTGAAGGAAATTTCAAGGTAAGAAGGGCATTAGGTCAAATCACAAGTATGTGGTAGGATGATGAAACTTGGTGGGTTGTGGTCCAGAATTCGTGCCACAAAAATTTGAAGGTCATTTCAGGTCGTGGGGTTATTCGCGGTCAATCATCATATGGGGTCATGTAACTTTGTGGATGTGGTCCACATTCTAACAGAAATTTTGAAAGGTCATTCAAGGTTCAAGTAGGGTCGCCAAGGTGTGAAATAACTACAAATAGTTGTGTGGTCATTGTATTACATTTTGATACCACAAAATGCAACTGCTATGGCAGGCGCCTCAGTGGTTAGAGAACCACTTATTTCCACCCACAATTCTCCCTGTGATCTTGAATTTATATTTCGCTCCATTTACTACCGCACGGACGGACGGGGGACCTTGTGGTTCGGAACGGCCTTTGTTAACTTGTCCTCAGAGCTTTGACCTTGGTATGGACCCGTTTGACACTCATATCAAAATAAAGGTTCCCAAGGAAACACTATGACCCTTTTACTGTAGAAATTTGGAATTTTTAATAAAAACAGGGCAGACGGTCACACGGTTAGACAGCAATTGAGGACTGGTAGGTGTCTCCTGCAAATGCCTTGAAGCACCACAAAGAGAGATTGCTTGCCCGATGTACATAGGAAAAAACAACACACCAACATAAGTCAGATCCAAAGAGTGTGACCTACCTCACAGACTGCGAGTCGCCAGCCATTTTTTGGTTACGTTCTTAGCTCAGATTCGTTTCTTATCCTATTTGGCTTCCCAGGTTGGCCTTATTGATTGCCACATTCCTCAGCATCTTTTGGGTTCTTGTTTGTTTGCTGGTAACACAATATAGCAAAGCAAATAAATTACAGTGTATGTCCCACAAAATAAAGGTTTAACCAAGGAAAAGCTGCCATTTGGATGACATGGATAGACAGGGATAACTGCAACAAATCTCGTACAACTTGTTGAGAAATTTTTTATGACTTGTGTTCATATTTAGCACATGGCATCTGTTTTAAAGCAAAAAATTGATTAAAGAAGTTTTACTACAATCTTTTGATTAAAAACATACACCTTAGGTTCACAATCGGTTGTTAGTTATCCTTGTTGTATGCAATATCTTTAAACAACAAGGATAGCTCACATCAGGTAGCGCTCGACTCCAGTGTAATGTGGTCATCCATGCGTATAGGCGCGTGTTCGAGCCCTGTGAGATTCAGCTATCTGTAATTCCCGGGACAAGAAATTAATTAACCGCTTGGTGATGTCCCGATTTACCCACGTGATATTGGGAAGCTGGTCCCAGTTGCGATGTTATCTCGCTGTATGTTTGATGATAAGGAAAAGCGCTCATCCTGATCTGCTGCATCCTTAGAAATGATGCTAAATGGTTTATGGTATCGTTTGGCCACAGTGGTCAGCGGCCATTTGTGAAAGCGCTAGAGGCCAATAGCATTACGGCGCTATATAAATCTCTGCTCTGCTATTAACAAATCCTTCCAACTTCATTGTCCCCACAAACAAACAATAAGTCCCATAAACAACTACCTAAAGGCTTACATATAGGAAGTTTGTAGACTTTGATGAGCTCAGAATCAGGGTAGGCCATTGCACCACACCCCTTAATTGATCACGAAACACCTGTGTATAATTAAGTCATTGTCATCTGGGAACTATATGATCAGTATTATCCTCCAAATATTGTATGGAAATGCTTCCTTAATAAGCTAGTTAACTTAGCATAAAGGATAACCACTGAAGTAACTCATAACTCAGCAGCTGGGCATTTTAATGATTGTATTACCGGGAAATCTGTTCTGCCATTAATTAAGGAGAGTGGAGTCAAGCTTGTTAAATTATGTTGACATCAACTAGTAATGGAATTAATGGTTCATACTATCTCATGAGAAATTAATCTACAAAACACCTCCCAAGATACTACCTTCCTTACCTAATGAGCTGTCCATAGATCCCATGCATGCTACCTACTGAAGATAGCAATCGGGTAAAAAACTTGTTGGAACATTAATAACCTCAGGCTGGTATTCTTGAAGGGGACTAACTTTAAACATGGGTGTAAACCAGGGTTGTCATACAAGAAGAGAACTTTTTTCATTTCAAAATACTGTTGAGTTAAAGTAAACAGGGAGAAAATTCCTCATGGGATGGGCGTAAAACAGCACATCCATAAGGCAATTTTCTCACCCGTACCAGCACCACTTTAGGAGTATTTTGTAAGAAAAAAAAGGTCCCCTCTTATAGGACAACCTGGTTTAAAACCATGTCTAACGTTAGTCTCCCTTAAGAATACCAGGCATAGTGTTAAATATATATGTGCTTATTTTACAGTGTGCTGTGTTGGACTGATGCCTTGTTTTAGATGAAGGCTGGATCTTGTCCCTCAAACTTACCTTCACTACCCCCTTATCATCAAAATTGGGAGAAGTGACAAGGATGTTGAGTACATGAGGTGGCTCAACATTGAACTGGGGAGAGAGAGGGGGAATGTTGAAAAGGAGACGTGTTTATGTTCTAACCCCCATTTTTTCCCGGATTGTAGTTGTTCTTTGTGGAAAAGTACATACAAATTTTGCTACACAGATGGGTCTTTTTTTTCAAAATTTCTAAAATTTGTTAGAAAATGAGTGGGTCAGTTTTAAAAAAGTGAAATTTTGGCAAAAAAAAGGAAAATGCTGTGCTAAATTGGTCCAAAATCTGTATTTTCAGTACCGCTATATGGTACCATTCAACCAAAACTGATAAGGGTCCTTTGTACACTCTCAAAGGCAAATCCCTACCCAAACTTGAGGACCCCCACCCCCGTGAAAACATGGGCAACTTGGGGGGGGGGGGGGGGGAGCTAAGACTTCTTAATATTGGCATCCCATTATTTACAGCAATAACAGCACAGTGCCCCAATTTTCCAACATTTTTTAGATTTTTGCCAACGTTGACATTCGTATTATAGTGAACCAGTATGATTGGTGGATTTATTTTTCGGACTGTTCACCACACACACCCTGTGCCAGCGCCATCAGCTAAGCCGCGGTTTAGAGCATGCTTTGACCAATTACGCATCGCGCTGTTATGTGCGTTATCCCGGCAATTAATGCACCTTACGCTGGCGTATTGTACTGCAAAAGAATGGATTTTGTAATACCGATAATAATTCATTGGCTGGGCTTCTGGAAAGGTCCTTCCAATATGATATAGCCAGGAATAGCACCATGTACATATCTACCATTAGTTGTTCTGTTGGTTCAGGTAAGTCACTTTCGCGAGGTGGCACTATTTTCACAATGGACAGCCAGAAATTTGGCATTTCAGTTCTGCCATTAAATTACAATCAGGGATCCCGATTCTATATAATTATAAAATCGCTTCTTTTATGACAAATACGCACTTTTGAGCATTACCATTCACATGTATAGTTTACCACACAATTACCAACACAGCTGTACAAAAATCTCAAAATTTATAAAATTGGGGGTGCTCTTCAAGAAATGTGCCATTATTACTTTAACAATAATTACAAAACCTTTTTCACAAAATTGTACAAATTTAAAATGTTATTAAGCAATATTTTTATGTTAAATTCTCATTCCAAAATGGGCTATTCCATGTCAACACTCGAGATGTGCACCGCAGCATGTCATGGATTTTTTTTCTTTTTTGGTGTGGTGATAGATATTGATGAGAAATGAAAATCCTGAAATTTTGAGCTTCATACCGCTTTTCGTTTTCTCGCAGGAGTGTTCAGAAAATTTAGGGGGGTCACCACCAAAAATACTTTGTGATGCGAAAGACAATTTTGAGAGGGCCATAAACTTGTAATGGAACCCTCTACAACTTTGAAAATCACTATCTGGGGTATATATTTGGTGAAGAATTCAAATCTGGCAACAAAACATGATAGCTCCTTTAAAAGTTGTTTGGGTTTAAAAAATGCAATATGTTTCATCTGGGACCAAGTTTGGGGGTCAGAACTCTATAAGTAACAATATTTTATTGTCCATTTTTTGTTAATCTGAGTGTCACAGCAGGACTTTCTACCAGTACAATAATAAGCACATTAGGTAAGTAATAAGTGAGTTATAACCCAGTGAAAAATACTAATTTTGCATTTTGACATATATTGACCCCCCCCCAAATCGACATCACCCCTCTACTTCAGATATGTTGAAGATACATCATTGAAGAACTATTCTTGAAAGAACCAGCTTGGTGTCCTGATGTCTTCATTGTTTTCAGCACAAGACACTTTTGTTGATATCCCCATAGAATGTATATGGTGATATACACTGTGCATGTACAATGACCTCTGGGTCATGTATACCTTTGTGTGGTAACTTTGAGTGTATATTTTATTGTGATAGAATGAAGACACCAAGCTAGTTCTTTCAAGGAAAGTTGTTTGATGATGTATCTTCAACATATCTGAAGTAGAGGGGTGGAGTCATGTCATGTCAATATTGGTGTTTTTTTGGGGGGTCAAAATGTGTCAAAAAAGTACAATTACCATTTTCAATGGGCTGTACCTTACATATTACTTTTCTAATATGATCATAATTGTATTGGTTGAAAGTTCTACTATGTGACTCTGATTGCCCAAAAGATGGACAATAAAAAAAAATTCTTACTTTTGGAGTTATGACCTCCCAAACATGGCCCCAAATGAACAAAGTTGCATATTTAGGCCTCATTAACTCCAAAAGGAAACACGTTATGAACTTTTTGATGCCAGCTTTGAATTCTACACCAAATATTACCCCTAGATAGTGATTTTCAAAGTTGTGGGGTGCTCTCAACATTGTCTTTCACATCGGGCAGCACTTTTGATGCTGACCCCCCTAAATTTGCAATCGCTCTAGCAGGAAAACAAAATGGACTATGACGCTCAAAATTTCAGAATTTTCATATCTCATCAATGTCTACCACCACACTTAAAGTGAAAAAAATCCATGACATGCTGCAGTGCACATCTCGAACATTGACATGGAATGGCCCAAATGAGAGTTGGAGAGCCATCACTACTATTACGGTTGTCTCTTTAATCCTCTGAGAACTAACAGCAACTCAAGTCGCCATTCAAAGTTACTATATGTCAATTTTTGCTTCAAAAACGTAAAAAGTCTTCATTTTCATGGGCACATTCAGAATAAGCATGAAAATGTATTTAAATGAGATGAAACAAGCCTATAGGCCTTGTTGGTGTTTTAGATGGCTTTCCAAATCACCTGCAAACATTTGGAAGGC
The DNA here is from genome assembly GCA_023653785.1 of Ophioderma brevispina. Lineage (NCBI taxonomy): Eukaryota > Metazoa > Echinodermata > Ophiuroidea > Amphilepidida > Ophiodermatidae > Ophioderma > Ophioderma brevispina. Next base: position 11,622 of record JAMKCH010083858.1, read on the forward strand.
CACCTCTAAAGCCACTGAATTATGTGTTACAAACGTATACAAAACTGGCCAGGTCCTAAAAGGGTTAAGTCAAGTGCACAATTCATAAAGATAAACAACCCCCACTAACCAGGGTTAGTGGGGAGGGGGGTGGATGCGAGGTGGCTGTGACAGCTAGAGTGAGGTATGGGTGGGTGAAGTTTAGGGAATGGGGGAGTTGTTGCAAGGGAAAGATATCCTTTGAAGATGAAAGGTATGGTGTATAAGAGTTGCGTGAGGTCAGTGATGCTGTATGGGAGTGAGACGTGGTGTCTGAGCGAAAATGAGATGGGGATTCTGAGGAGGACAGAGAGAACAATGATGAGCGCGATGTGTGGTGTGAAGTTGATGGATAGGATGAAGACACTGAGGACTTGATGCAGATGTTGGGTTGGAAGAGAAGCGGTGTGGTCGGTTGGCAAAGGCGAATAGCGTACGTTGGTATGGGAACATGCTGCGAAAAGGATGAGGGCATGTTTAAGAAGGGCTTTTGATTCTAGATGGTTTAAGGAGGGGACGTCCAAAGGAGGGGACTTGGAAGAAGTAAGAAGCGAGGTGGTGGAAGAGGAGAGTAGGCGGGTTTGGTTGAAGGATGGAGATGCATGAATCAGAGTGTGAAGTGGAAGGAGGGAGTGAGGGTGGTTGCTGCGAGTAAGAAGTTGATCCGGCCCCCCTCGTTCGCGGGGACAAAACTGGATTTAAAACTTTGGATTTACTACTACTACTATGTTGCCGAGTTAAAAGTAACAGTAAGTACTAAAAACAATTTCCTTAATAAATGTTTAGATGGATTTGTGCTGTGAAAACAAAATGTTTCAAAATAGCTTGACAAATGCGGACCCCTTATTTCATGAAAATTAAGCACTGACAGTATAATCTGAATGATGATTAATGCAAGGGTTACAACATCTATACTATAAAGATCGAACTTCGCAGGTGTTTTCCCCCTGGAGGCTGCCATGTTGACCCAGGAGGTTCGCCATGTTGAAGTGTACCCTATTCAGGTACTACCCTTCCCATCGTGTCTATCGATTGCTCGGGGTTTTTTGTAGTCAAACTGCTGAAGATGATTTAGATTCATTGAGATTGCAAATAATCGTTTTGTAAACATAGCTAAACGTGTTGTAACAGTAGTTAATGCGTACTGAATTCCGGTGGTTTGACAAGATAGTCCGTTAATTGTGGGTACCGTTTTTCTAGGGTACGAGGTATCATTCATGATCGTGGCTTAATTACCCATAGTCCTTCGAGTTTTGACCTTGTGCTATTTCTAGTTAAGATTTTTAGTTCTGGTTAAAAAGAATCAATAAGAAGGCCTACTTCAAAACATCAAGATTGATTTATATACTAAATTTTAATTTCATTTAAATACCAACGTGTTATTTTGACGCAAATTTCGTGACCTTTTTGTTCTCGCGTTAAATCGTGATCCTGCGTGGGCGGTTTGACCTCTTTGATATTTATTTCTAAAATTATTTTATTTATTGGAAACAAAAAAATACGAGAAAAGATACCTCATAGATCAGTTGAACAATCGTTTAAGCTATTTTTTTTTATTCATTAATTAGCATCATGCTCATTAAACGTATTTTCGGAAGAAATAATTGGTGAACTTCCGCCGACTAACAAGAAGGCGGACTGGACACTCGCGCACTTATCTATGCACTCGCGTCCTTGGTATAATGTTTGTCCTGGCATGGCTGTGGAGGTCGAATGCCAATGACATAAAACATTTTAGGCCTAAAGTAAATATACTTACCTATACTATTAGCTCGAATAAAGCAGGTCTGGTTTAACAACCTGCAGTGGCATGCATCCAAGGGATGGCCCGATTTAAGTATATAAACATTTAATTTTGATATGAATTGGGGGGGGTGTCTCACCACAATCCATACGGGGATGTTCCACAGACATCGGTCCCAATTTCAACCTTTTGTTCATAATGATCCTTTTTCATGGCGATTTTGGTATAGCAAGATGGGTCGGGGGTTTTTTTCAAATTTTCTCCTGGCCCTATTTATTAAAAGATTAATTTGATAGAATTGCTCTCAGGGGGTTCTCACACAAATGACCACACGGGGTCAGTGGCCACAGACATCGGTCCCATTTTCAGCCTGCTGTAATATCAATTTTTCATGTCAATTATTTTTTGGTATATGGCAATGGTTTGTTTCTTTTTCAAAGTTTTCTCAAATTTGTTGGAAAATTAGTCAATTTTTCTCAATCAAGCCAACATTTTCTAAAAATTGTTGGAAACTTCGTCAAATTTCTTTAATCCGGAGCAAACATTTGCTTAAAATGCCACATGTGGTAAATAAAAAAATGCAAAATTTGGGTTAAGTAATTTTGGCCCTACTATCCATCGCTGATATAGGATTTGGGTCCCTTTTTTGGAAAAAAATGTACAGAGGCGATGGGGCTACTTCCAGACTCTCGGAAGAAGGCACGTCCCTACCCAAACCGAACCCCGGGGAAATGCCTTTACCCCCACCCAATCCGAAAAGTTTCTCGCCGATATTTTAGTACGTTTTGATGTGAGAGCCAGAATATTTCCCGTACGTTTAGGCGCCAAATACCCGCGACTTTCACCCAAAAAAATTATTAAAAAAAAAAAAAAAAAAAAACAAAAAACCGAGGGCTCTGATCAGAGCTAATCTTGTGCAATATGTAGCCTGGAGATCCAATGCAAAATCCAAATAACGTGAATCGTAGATGGTTTGGGCATGTCAGTAGTGTAATCATGAATGTAATCCCCGGATCATTACAAACCCAAAGCGAACGAGAATTTTTTTTTTAAAATTCTAAATTGGCACTTCATCACCAATTTGACATCATTCACAATATCTTCAATTTTTGTAGGTCTAATGCCAAAATCAAGTTGTTTTAAGCTATTTTATGCTATAAGTCCTCCAAGTTGGCATGTCAATTTTAATGGTCTTTCAATTTCCACACGCGTGGTATAAAGTGTTTGAAGGCATACCTCAACATGAATTTTTTGCAGAGGATTTTTGATAATCCCCCTTTTCAGCATCGTGTGTCCCCCAATGCCAATATTGTGAAAATTTTACCACTGGTCACCCAAAGGCCCCTATTTAGTTGAGAAAATTTTGAAAATTTTCAAACCCAAAAACTTCATTTTTTGTGAGAAATTTCGCCAAAAATCTTACCAACATACCCCATTTTTCGCAAATGTGCCAATTTATCACCCTGAAAGCCCCTATTTTTGGGGATTTGGCTGGTAGAAACCCCTATTTTTTCAGTCCCCTCTGTCACCAATGCCCCAGGGTTTGGAACGCGATCTTTACCCCATATCCATTTCATAGTGAGTGCCCCCCCCCAGGACACAATTGTACCCCACCAATTTTTGCTATAATCACGTTTATTTCAGTCTGAAAATAGTCTTTCAAATGGCTACGCTAAGGCTACTGCTTTCAAAGCTAGGGCATTCAAGGACAAAAGATGTCCAAAAATGGTTCTTGGGTTAAAGGCAGCCAAAATGCCCATAATAAGGGTGATTTTTTGGTGAGAAATTTGTACACTTTAAAAAGCGGGTCTTTGTGTGAAAATTTGGAGCTTGGGGCATTCGCTGATAGAGAATGTGCCAAAACGGTTATTGGGTGAAATGCAGCCATATGCCCATAAATAAGGGTGATTGTTGCCAACTTTTTGGGTGAGAAATGTGAGAAACTTGGAGAAAAATTATTATATTTTACAATTTATAAGACTGATCCAACCGGTTTAGTGACGCTCCCTGCAAATCAGCTGCGGTTTGCCCGCGCGAAGCGCGGGCAACCGCTCGTTTACAATATAAGTCAATTGTGACTTTAGTGGAATCTCCCCAAAGTCAGTCTCAAATGTTATATTTAAAGTACCCTCTGCTGTGTTTACAAGTGATAAATAAATGTATTAGGCAAGCAAACTGATGACACTATCAAGATTACACAGACGATACGCTAAACCTTCGGAGTGCCCTGTTCGGGCAATAAATGACTACCGCCATCAACTTAAAAAGTAGAGACAGCAGTCCCAATTGGTTGTCCGATTATGTGGCAAAGATAGAGAGCAATTCTAGATGACTAAAAGAGCCGTTCATACTTTTCCTATGCACTGCACCCTTTGAGTGCAGGTAAAATGTATTGCAATGTTCCGTCACTTCGCTGCACTCCTAATCGAATTTACGCAGGTCAATTCAGGTCAATGCAGGTCAAAGGTGCAGTACGTGGCAGTAAACTTGCGGACCACAATAGCTTGCGACATACTGCAACACTGACTGCAGCCCCACTGCATCTTGCTGCATCGTCAGTTAAAATAATTTTAACTTCGTTGCAGTACTGCATTGCGTTGCTAATTTACTGCAAGTGATTGCAGTGACAATTTGGTAGGCTGCATTGCACACTGACACCTGCAATGCAGTGCAAAGTGTGAACGGACCTTAAGTGCCTCCTTTAACTCCTATCTATTACCCCACATAAGGCCCCATGTCTCAATGGGAAAAGCATACCCAAGTATGACTGATCCATCACGGCACTAAAAAGCTTACAGTAAGTTTGAAAAAACACCAAATGACGTTTTGTATACTAGAGTCAATATAATGACCCGCGATGTCCTTTGTCTAGTCATAGTATCCACATATATAGACCCATTATCTCGATTGTATAAGCATACCAATATGGAATTTGATCCATAACTGCACTAACAAAGATATAGTACATTGAAAGGTCAACCAAAGGTGTTCACTAGAGCAATATAATGAACCCATAGTGGACCCCTGAATGACCTCTGGCCTCCTCTGTTACCCACATACGACCCTTGTCTCAATGTATAAGCATGACTAAGTATGAAACTTCAATCCATCACTGCCACTAAAAAGTTACAGTATGTTGATAAAGTACTCAACCGAAACGTGTAGGCCTATAATAAATGTTTGACACACACAGCCAGACAAGACAGACACACAGACACACAGCAGACAGACACACAGACAGACAGGGACACAAGAAGACAGCACGGATCATGCCGACATAAGGTCTTGCTGATTGCATCGGACGACCCTAAAAAGAAACCTCCAACTACTACTGTTCACTGTTGTGGTCATACTTAGAGAGGACGTTTACTTCCTACCCATATCTTGGTGTGGAGTTAGATAACAAACTCAGATGGGACGTCGTCCATATAAACAACATATTAAGGAGGTCAAATAAGACATTGGCTTTTCATATGCAGGAATTTGTGATTTGTAATCGTTAAATCAAGTAGTCAATGTTTACACAACCCTGATGAGACCTATTGTTGAATACAGTAGTGTCGTCTGGGAACTACTTACAAAAAAGACAACAAGAAATTAAAAAGGTCAACGACGGGCAGCCTAGATTCTGCAAGAAGACTCTATTCAGACAAGCAGTGTTACAGATATGGGCGATTCCACGGAGAAATGGTCTGGAATCCAAAAAATTGAAATTCATTTCCAGACCATTAATTTTTTAACTGATAAGTGGAGAAGAATGTCTGGGCCAGTCATAGCTAAACTTATCACGCAAAAGTGTAATGTCCATGACGTTCGTATTGAGTGGAAGATACTGTTACAATTTGGTTTGACTCTTCGTGTAGAGTTAACTCTACCCATAAACACTATACTGCTTGCAATTAAAATGAACTATTAAATTCAGAAGTTTTTGAGTTGAACTTTGATAGTTTGCAAAACATGTCTTTTTCTGCAAAATGTCCATGACGCTCATTTACATAACTCCAGTCGTAATAATAAGCGAGGGCTCTCAACAAAAATTGATGAGAGATACAATTTTACCCCAGCTACATAATCAATTAACAAACCAAAAATACAGGAGTTTGAAATAACCTAATAAATACCACCATTTAAGCAGGAAAAAAATGTTCCAGTGTAATGTCCATGACCGGAATTGCCAATGCTATATAACTTAAGTGGACTAACTGCAAATTAGGAGGAAACAACAGAGGCCACTATGTGTTACAAAATGTATGAGCTTGTGGGTATAGACAGAAGAAGCAAATATTGTACCAGCATCTGATAATTGTTGTAGACGGGGCATATGTAGGAGGAAATTTTCAGGGACACAAGAATCAGGGTTAACAGCTACAAATATTTTTCTGAACACAAAAGGAATGGGAACCTCTTCAAATGATATTGTAACATCACCATGCCGGACATCTTCCAGCAACATTTAAGCAGTTTAAAAATCACAGCAATGAAATTTAAGCTCTCAGGCACAATGTCATGTGCGCAACAGTATTATATTTACGCCACCAACAAGTTGATGTGATGCTTAGTTGCAATGTCGACTAAACCAGAAGAAAGAAAGAAAGACACTCATAACCAAGGTATGCCACACCCATGCAAAAGGGCACTCACTAAGGCCTTAGTGCTTGCCTTCTGTTTTTTAATCCGGAAAATCTAAGAGGGAAGAAACCCAATTAACACTAATTATCTTTGAACGGCAAAGGTCCTCAAATGGATGGTTGTGATATGTCGGCTTACCCTGAAATGGAGTTACAAGCTCAGTTTTTATAGTGGTATTGGCTCCAATAACAGACAATTCAAGAGCTTGCAAATGCAGCAAAATAGACTTTTGTGTGATTGATATGAGTTTTTTAGTTACCGTCAGTGTCCACAGACAGGCCTGGCGGTTCGAATACCTGACTGATGATGAATTTCATCCGGGCGCGATCTAGATCCTCAAAGGCGGTTGGTTGCCATAAGATTTTCCATCATCATAAGTAGTACACACAAGCATTACTGCATAGCTTTCAAGATGATGCCAACTTTGAAATTTTCACACAACAAGTTGGTTAGCTAAGCCACTTGATTTTTTGTGGGGAATGGCATGGCTTGGTACTATACAACACCATGTTTAAATTTGGCATGCTACCCCAGTGGGCATCGAGCTGAACGTCGAAAGAACGTCGAGCGTTTTAGAATTTACACACTTTTTTAATTTTGCAAAACCAAATCGATTTGACGTCCGTTCTTAAAAACGTCGTTCACTTTGCATTTTCGATTAATTTATAAAACCGTCGACCTGTTTTCTACGTGCCAACGTCGTTTTTTGTTTCGACGTCGCTCTAAAACGACTATGCCCGCTGGTGGGGTATAGCAAGACTCAGGGGAGATCCACATATTTGGAAATTTTCAAGTCCTCCTACTTTTCATAAGGAGCGTAACGAAATTGTGAACATTGGACGCTCAACTTCTCGGTCAATATCCCTTGACAAAAGTAGTCCATATTAAGGCATATGCCTAAAATGTTACCTACTTTGGATGCCAGTTTTGGAACGCCAAATAGGCCACATTTTAGGCACAAATTAGGTACATGTACCTGATGTAAACCCAAAATAACCAATTTGGTACCTAATATGTGCCTAATCTGTTGCCTTTGCACGCTCAAAATTGTGCCTTCTGTAAAATATGGGCACATTTTAGGTACATGTACCTAATCTGTGCCTAACTGTACCTAATATGTGCCAAAACTGTGCCTATTGCTGTTCCGAAAATGGTCATCTGTAAAATAGACATACTTAGGTACATGTACCTATATGTTCCTAATGGTGTTAACCTATTCTATTCCAAAGTGGTCAGTCTTAAAACAATTAGGCACTGTAGTACATTTTGTGCTCTAAACTGTGTCCTAACTGCTGCTGCTGTTCCAACAGTGGTCATCTATAAAATATAGACCATTTTTTAGGTACATGTAACCACTATGTTGCCAAGTAGTGTGGCCTATTTCTGAGTCCAAAAGGTGGGGGTCTCTGTAAAATATATGCACATGTTTAGGTACATGTACTAATGTGTGCCTAATCTGTGCCTATTTTCTGTTCCAAAAAGGTCATCTCTAAAATATATAGGCACTTTTAGGTACATGTACCTAATATGTGCCTAAACTGCCTATTTGGCTGTTCCAAAATTGGTCACTGTATAAATATTAGCACATTTTAGGCACATGTACCTAATATGTGCCTAACCTGTGCCTCTTACTGTTCCAAAAGTGGTCATTATGGCCCCATTGGGTAAATGTACCTAATATGTGCCTAACCGGTGGCCTATTGCTGTTCCCAAAGTGGTCATTAAGCCCACATATTAGGTGCATGTACCGGTACCCTACGTGTGCCTATGGCTGTTCTAAACGTGGTATGGTAATCTGGCCGTAAATACATGCAAGATTTAGGTCCGTCAGCAGTGGCGTAACAGGCGGGGGGGGGGGGGCAGGTTCCCCCCCTGACGACTTTGGTCCGTGCAAAAATTTCAAAAATCATGCTTAAACAGCCATTTTTTTAGCCCTCTGACCGGGAAAATTGCCTTTTGACCCCCCTTAAGGAAAATTTCCCACAACTGGGAAATTTGGCCCCCCCGAGCGGGCATGGCCTGTTTCCGCCACTGGTCCGTCAGTACATAACATATTCACCCCACCCCCACACACGCACACAGTCATTTGCATGCGCCACACACATACAATGCATGCACAGGTCTGCACCTCACACAATGAAATATGTCTATAATGGTATAGCTAATACCAAGAAAAGATTGAGTCAACTGAATGAGGGCCCTATTATTTACCGTTATAGGTGGACTACGAGTTTCGATAAAAAAACTCTACACCCATATCAAGATTTTTTTTTTTAAAATTGCCGGTAACCTAGTTTACTATTATACTACACAATAAGTTTACTCCATCAATATTAAAATCTCAAACCTTGGACATTTTAGGTAAATAACTTAGTTTCTATTTGACTATTTTAATTAATATGCAGAAAAACTATTTCAATATAATTTTTCAGGACAATTTTACAATCTTCGGAATAAGTAGACCATACGAATTTAAGGTAAAATTGTCATCACTTTTATATTTAAAGATGCACGGATGGATTTCAAGTACATTTAAATCCATATGTTACATTATATTGTCTTTCAATACAAACAAAAATTAAAATTTCACAATGTTTATAACCAAAGCAATATTTTCAGCTTTGAAATGGGGTTATTTATAAGCGGAAAACTTAACATCTGCACAAACAATGAGGTTTTTGATTTTTGTTTAAAGTGACAGGAGGAGATTTTTTTAGGAATATGAATTTCTTCCTCAAATTTCACTGGATCGTGGTAGACCCCCTACCGAGAACTTTTGGAAGGTTTATTGACAAACAGGTGCAAAGAAAAGCCGCAAACCTTGTTTTTGAACTTTGCCGCTATCGTAAAATCGTCACCATAGAAAACCATGCTTTATTAATTGACTTTCTGTCGTGCACCAGAAACTACTAAATCATCATCTTATTACATAAAAGACGGCATATTCGCTTATTCACTTCAGGTGTGCCCTAATCACATTGGTAGCCTTCCAAATATGTAAAACCTAGGTTCACGAAGAAAAAATGGGGGCGCTTCTTTTCTTCTGGAAATCCTTTCTCATACTCGTTCATTCACACCTGATATTTGAATATCTGTGCACCTTTAAATGTGTAGTTCAACAGTTTTATATTCTATCATAAAAATTACTACTATTTGAAATTTAAAGCATAATTATTGATACATATTATAGTGCCGATACACTATTATAACTGCATTACTTTTTGAGAGAGAATGAACACGCACTGCGATTGTGATGCCTTAATATTGGGACAAGCACCAGATATCATCGCATAGCACAGTGCTTTCCATTTCTCAAACAAAAGCAAGTGCGCAGTTTATTAAAGGTGTACCAATTAAGATATCAGGTAACGACCCTTAAATAATTAAAGTCAATTTTTTTGCACTGCTGTGAAACTTTGTTAAAATATGCATGTTCATATCTGAAGAGATAACATGATTAAGTTGAGAATTACTTCTTTGTGTTGGAGCAATTAATACAAAATCTGCCTCATATAAGGTTTTTTTGAAATGTAGCCATTGAACCACCCTAGAGCTGTTGTGTAGATATTTTCTGAATCCAAATATCAGGTAAGGAAACCTAAGATGTGTGCACATCCTATATGACAACACTACATGCATACATGCAATTCGGATGCTGTGAAATCTTCTTGCATGCAACCTTGAAAACCTATTTCATACATGACAGAAAACAAAAAGATTCGTTTATTAGCCCCTTTTTTTTGTTTAAATATGCCAAAACAACCAATGTTTTAAAATGCATGTTTTTCAAGCCAAATTGGCCCATGGAAATAAATAATCATCCCCATGCAAGACACAAGGTGTTCAAAAGCAATATGTCAGTATAGACAGCGTGTCCACAGCCACTTTAATACACTTGTGCTATTTTGTAACATTCACTTAACACTGATATATACTGGGACTTGGTATATGTAAATTACCTGGAATGTAATTAATGTTTCTTAATTTAGGGGGAAATTTAAAAAAAAAAAAAAAAAAACATACATACCCCACATTCATGACCAACATGTTGCAGTATTAACATGGTATAGCACCACTGTTTTGTACCGTTTAAGCCATTTGTTCCACTACCATTTACATGTACAAGACTGCAATGAATTCTGTTCCACTAGGCAACAAGTCCATACAGTACGTGCTATTTCTCCAGTTAAATAACTGTGTGACACCAGTACCTACTTTGTTAATTTCTGTATATTCTGTATGGTTTCAAGCTTCCACTGCTAATAAACTGAAATAACAAACCAAACCTCTTCACAGTGCAATTTGGTTTTTTTTCCACTTTTGACTTTTCTAAGCTGCAAAATTCAGATTTCCCCCAACTGCCCATGCATTTGAACTGTTGAATAAGGCGTCAGTGGTTTTAAGAAAATCCCTCCTATTTCCCTTGTCACCATCAAGCAAAATTTTTAATCTATCTCCATGTAGTTACTTTAGGCACATTTACAGGGGTGGAGACAATTATCTAAAGTCCCAATAGGACATTTTAGGCACACATGGATGAAGTGACATTTTTCACTAAGTCCAAATAGGCACATTTTAAGGCACACAGCTGATTAAGTGGAAAATCTCTAAGTCCAAATAGGCCACATTTTAGGCACACATTGATAGATTGAACTTCTAAATAGTCCAAATAGCACATTTTAATGCAACATTGATGAAGTGGAAAATTTCTCAGTCCAAATAGGCACATTTAGCAACACATTGATGAAGCAACTTCCAAATAGGCACATTTTAGGTACAATTTAGGTATACTTTTAATCGGTACAAAAAAAAGTGAATAGGTACATTGTAGGCACATGCAGGAGGTACCTAGTGTGCCTATTGACATTAGGTCAATATTTTAGTAACATATAGGTTCCAAATTAGGTATATTTGCCTGTGCCTACTTTTGTCCAGGGATTGTACTGTGCAAGGCTCTTCCTACAATGCATTATTATCGTTGACGTATTCATTAACATGCGTGAGCTCCCCCATGCATGACCTGGTAGACTACCTTACTGGATTGGCCTAAAGCATCACCACCCCTCACATGTTTCTTCGAAAACCCGCAAATAGTTTAGTTTTAGGACTACTCATTGTTTTTAACAAAAGAGAAATGATTTTGTGTTGATGACATATTTAATAACACAAATGCAAAATAGACTCTTTCCAGTTCCCATAATAAGAAACAACAGAGTCAAACACACTCATAGCTACAGGCCCCACTGTACATTACACCACACTAACCAGGAAAAATACATAATTTTAATACTACTACAGGGGTAGAATTCGTAAGAGGGCCGCGCGAGTCCCAAGTTGGACTCTCGCAATATATTTTTTGCTGGCAGCACAAATTTTCTTGTAGTAGGCCCTACAGTTTTTGCAGGAGTCCCAAAACTGGCTTAAAATCGTACTTTAATATGTCATTACCAACACTCTGCATCGGTCACAAACTTAAGAATGTTTGAGTGATGTAGGTTTTCATGTCCAATGTTTGTTTCCTTACACCCACCCGATCCACCATGGACTCGCGCTGTCATCAATTTGCGGCGAGTTCTCTGCGGGAGTCGACTCGCATACTCGCGCGAAGTTCTACTCCTGCTACTAATAAAATAACAAACAGGCTTGTAACATTGCTAGCCCCAAGACACGCTTGTGGATTTTCGATTTATAGTTGACATAAAGATGTATCAAAGTAATTCTTTTGGAAGTGTACACTGTTCTGTTCTCTCAACAAGATGTATTTTTTAATTAACAAAATATACCATGTTTCCCAGGGGAGGGCGGCCAAGAAATCCAAATTTCAGACATCACCATTGCTTAAAGGAAATATGTCATGATTCTGAATATTTGGAAAATTTGGTATGGATGGAAAGCTTAAGTAACGTAGATTACATATAAATCAAAATAAGTTGAAAATTGTCCACATTTGTTGAGTATTTTGCCCTTTTAATTTTCCGCCCAATAGCTTACTCGAAAACGATTCCAACAAATCCACATTGCAGGCAAATGGTGACGTCAAAGTGATGACCATCCATAATTTACGTCGTTGTGACCATCATATCGCAGTGTTGCCACTTTATAATAATTAAAACACAACGAAATGAAACAAAATATGTCATTCTGTAACTTATTTTTCTAATTTTATTATTACTTTCATTAATCCATCAATATTACAGTGTCAGCAATAACAATTCAAGTCAACACGATGTTTTGGTCATCACTTTGACGTCACGAGGAGAGCAAAATTGGGCGCTTTTGATCAATGAAGCTGTGGCAAAAAATCCGTCCGTTTTCTTCGTATGTCAAAAAAGCAAAAATTAAAATGCCTCTATTTTGTTAATTTTACATCAAATTGTATTATTTTTTCGGGAATTTGTGATGTATGTACATATATTTTATGAATGTAAGTCAAACTGAGCTTGACAAAAATCTTGACACATTTCCTTTAACACGTAAAAGCAAAATCTTGACAAAAAATTCTGAATTTTTTATATGTTGTCAAGGAATATTTTCGTATTCCAAAACAGTTGGAGTTGAAGAATAACTCCACTGGAAGTGTTATTTCTAAATTTTTTTTGTATGAATAACGAATGAGGACGAGGTCATATGTGGGTCATGGGAACACCCATGACCGACCCACATCAAAGCACCCAAATTGGTTTGTGGTTTGCACTCAGTATTGCTGTAATTTGCTTTGACATTTTTGGTGAGTTGCTATGATAATGAATGAGGCTTGGCTGCCACCGCCTGATGTTTCCGAACTTTTATAAAGATGCACACATTTTAATTTGAAAATAGTCACGTCTTGAAAACTTTCAAAACTCTCACCTTTTTCTTATTAAAAAGATCAAGTAAGAAAGATACAATTATTGACATGCGTACCAAAATCGCCCCCATTTAAATTTATATCAAATGATTGACATATCGACCTTCAAATCCAACCATTCATTAATATTCATCCAATTAAGGGATAATTGGTGTGTTCAAACCCTAATTCGACCCTGTGTAGGATGTGTTTAATCCTGTGTGGACTTACCTCTACAGCTTTTGTGCTTCCTTTAAGGCCTCTCTCAATCTCATTAATTTCTAGTGGTCTATTGATGGCCATTGTCCTCACCTCCTGTGAACAATAAGAAATTAAGAAGCAATAATTGCATCAATTTTGTGTGTGTTAATGAGCCACTACATGCCTTGGTGTTGATATCAGCAACCATTTTCATTGATGATTGCAGCCTTGACCACATTATGTGTGTGTGTGTCTTCCCCCTTCCCTCTCTCCCTCCTTTCTTTCTTTCCGCTCTCTTTCTCTCAACAGGCTTTTTATTAGCTGGACGCAGAGCGATTTCTACCCTATGGTCCCTGACTTTTTGCACCCGGTGGGATAGAAAAAAATGGGACCAAGGCATCGGTTCTTTTCCCTACTATGGTGGCTGGATGTTGGTGAAAGAAGCAGAATGACTTTAGAATAAGCAGAATGAACTTATGAAAATTGGTGTGATTGTTTTGATTAGCATTTGTAACCTTCTTCGTCAACCTTTCTGTCGTCACGCTGCTAAACTCTCCAGCTCCCCATTCAACATCTTACAGACATGGAATACTCTCTGGCTAGATACTTCAAGACCAGACCAACTCACTATTACACCTATGACAGAACTACCACCTGGTAGCAATCTTCCACGCAAGGAATGGGTCACCTTAAACAGGATTCGCACAGGAGTCGGTCACTTCAACAGCAATATGCACCGATGGGGGCTGCAGCCATCTCCAGCCTGCCAACGTGGTTCTCCATCATAGACTGCGGATCACATTCTCAATGAGTGCCCTACCTTTCATCCACCAGTGGACATAGACTTCTCAAACCCCAACCAATCAACAGTGAGCTGGCTCCATCGTCTACAACATATTTAGCTGCTGTCTCATACGCAAGAAGAAGAAGCATTTGTAATATATATATACTCCTGGTCCAGTAAAAGCAGCTCCTGTTCCCTGAAATTGTAACCGCCAGGAAACTGTTTTTTTTTTTTTTCTCTCTCTTCTTTTTTTTTCAGATGTTTGGCTCCTGGTCTGGGTTGACTTATAACGCCTGTGGCATGAGACTACTTGGCGCTAACTGAATAACATCACTTAATTTGGTATGCCTTGATTAGTTTAAAAAGTTTACCCCTGTGTAACCTTATTGGCCCTATTGAAAAATGACACCACATTTGAGACCACTAACTACCATGCATTGAATAAGGGTCCCATACTAACTACCAAGGATGTCAAAGCTCAGATAGTATGGGACATTAACGAACTCCCTAAATAGGACCCTATGATATTCTGCTCCTGCTCTACTAGAGCACATTTTATACCTTGACCTCAAATGACTTTGGATCCAATTGAACTCAACTTTTCAATTGAGGTTAATTTTTCATTTTCATTCATCCTACCTTACAACTTGAACCTCAATGACCTTTAACCTTGGTATGTTACCTTTTGACCTCATCAGCAATGAGGATTCCCATGTTACATCTATGACTCGACTCAAATTTGGTTTAAAATCCATCTAAGTATGTAAGATATTATAGAGGCAAATGTTTACGCCTTTTTCACTACCAACGACATCACAACAACAACAACAGACACACAACAGACAACAACAACAGTGGACACAGTGATCCCTATGTGTCTTCCTGCCTTTAATGCAAGCTAACCTATGTGTCCTTCCTGCCTTAACACTTCCTTGGCCCAAGGGCACCATTTTAAAAAATTGGGTAATTTTGGTGATTTTAAATAATAGGTGCAGGCCCGTAGCATCCACAAAGATAGGGGGTTTCGATTGTATTGACCAAATGATCGCGACGTCCATGTCGCGCGTCGAGACGTCGCAAGGGAGTCTGCGGTGGATGGTGCCCCTAAGACAATCTTGGAAATTTTGTAAATTAAGCCAAATGGAGGCATTTCGTGCACCACCTTTTTCAAATAACCTAATATTTAACCAAATTTGCCAAGATATATTAGAAATGACGAAAGCCTCGAGAACAGGTGAATCCTCACGACCATGCATGGACGATGTGACGGGATGAGGTGAGCGC
This sequence comes from Ophioderma brevispina, assembly GCA_023653785.1. Classification (NCBI taxonomy): domain Eukaryota; kingdom Metazoa; phylum Echinodermata; class Ophiuroidea; order Amphilepidida; family Ophiodermatidae; genus Ophioderma; species Ophioderma brevispina. The sequence goes on from JAMKCH010083858.1 coordinate 27,108, forward strand.
TTAAATCTTGAACTATGACCCGGGTAGTAATCTATACAGACCCGAGACCTCACATAATTAATCCACTCATTGCAACCGCCCTGCATGACTCCACCTGGATGGCAAAGACCCAAATGTGGGCAGGTGTTAATGTCACCAATGTCTACAATCCACCTAACCATCGGCTTCAGGCAGACCTCTCTCCCCCCACTTATGGGGCACCTTGCATTTACGCTGAGTGACTTTAAACAGTCCATCATTACCTGGGTTACAAGAATACCACCCGACGGAGCGTACCACCAAACCGGTGTACATCTTTGCACGACCCCAAGCAACCAGACAGTTTCTACTATCTGAATGTGGAATACGACTACAAATCCCCGCCCTTAGCTTTTTTGCACACATGGACAACCATCTCTGTTCACCGTAGCCCTACGGTGCTCGACCGCTTTCCAAGCCCAACACAGACATCACTGATCGCTCAGGGAAGCCTTGCTAAGCCCTGTACCACAAAGCCAGTGAAAGGTGAAGTTCTATGCTACTGGGACCAGTTCAAGACGCCCCGGTGGATTCAGAAGTGCCCAACTTCCCTCCAACCTGGACATTCGTAACCAGCACTGTGTAAATTTTTAGTTGTTTATTAATACAGCAAAGAAGACCATCCCACGGGCTGTCGTCGCAGTTATAATCCCATCCTGGGATGAGGATGTGATACTCGTTATTTACAATGATTCCTGAACGCTGACCCGGGGAAGAAGCATCATTCAAGGCTGCAGAACTGACGAATTGCTTGGAGACAATAAACGCCGTGAGCGTTGAGCAACGGCCAAGTACGACTTCACTTACTCCAGCAGGAAGGCCTGAGAGACTATAAACCGCCTCACCGACAGAATTTCCAAACCATCAAATATCCAGTGATTGGTCCAACGCATTGCTGAGCCCCTCCTCTCAAATGGGTCGTTTCAATACATGATAAGGATCACACCGCTCTGTCAAAAAAGAGATCACCAAACTTCGCAGCCCCTGGGCGTGGACGGGTCACTTTCAACTCCTTGTCAGTAGATAGCTTACCTCTGCTATCAGCCCACTAAAGAGTGAAAAGGCCCAGGGCCTGATAACATAATACCAGCGGTTCTGATGCAATGCGGCCCACGATGTAGTATAGATTGGCTCCAGGATTCTACACAATGTTGCCTACACCAGTCCTTACCCAATACTCTTGTGTGTCCTTCAACTCTTGAGAAGGATGACCTGCCCGGCTGGAGCCCGTTGTCGAACCACATCTGCCTGACGAACAAACATGATTTCGCCTGCCCGAGCACTGTCCACCATATTGTCAACTCACAAATGATATTGAGTAAAGCTTTGAAAAGGCGTCGTAAGGCAGGCTTCATCTTGTGAAACCTTACTGGCAGCATATGACACCATTTGGCACCAGGGTCCTGACACTCAGCTTCTCAGGAACATCCCGATCATCACCTGGTACAATTCATATATGTATACTGCTTGCACACCGTAGCTTTATCTCAAGACCATGATGGGCAGAGTAAGTCGTCTGCTCCTTCTGAGGACCGGCAGGTACCACGGATCTTTACTGGCTTCCCATGCTGTTCAACTTGTATATGACATTTACCAGCAAACATATGGCTACGCTGACATTTGCCTCTCCACTCGGACATGCAGCTAGAACAAATAGAAATTACACATCTACTGCAGATATGGCCCTACTTGCAGCACTCTCAAGACCTGAGAACTGAGCTGAGCGAACCAAAACCACGCTCACTGTCTGCCACCTCAACACCAAAGAGGCTCCGCTCTAGCTTCAATCAACCTTCATGTAGCGCCTCTGCCATACAAATCCTACACCAACCTACCAACCTACCTGGAGTGAGCTTGACGCGACAGCTTACTTACCGGCAGCACCTCGAGTCCGTATGCGCCAAGGTATCTTCGAGGAATAACCTCCTGTGTCGGCTTGTTGGATCCTCATGTGGTGCCAGCCCAACGACTCTACGCACCACCCCCCTGGCTCTGGTCTACACTGCTGCTGAATATGCCGCCCCAGCATGGTGGCAACATACCCAGATTCACAGACATTTGTAACACATCCAAGTACAAAAGGTTTGCGTGTTAAAATGTTGACAGACTACAGGACCCCTGAACTGGGATTCTTAAATGCACCAAATGGTAACCTTAATGAGAGGGCCAAGACAAAGTTTGTACAGGTCAATTTTTTAATTGATCCATCATGTTTGAAAGTATACCATGTTATTTGTCTACCACAATGATTCAAGGCAAAGTTTAGTTTGTACTATCTACACACGTAAAGTTATAGTCTAAAAATACACGTCGCGTTCTTCTCGAACCGCTAAATCTCCCTGGCGGGAGCGGTTTATACTACATTTTTAAATAATCAAATAATACACTGCAATGTCCTTACCCTTGTGATTTTCTTATTTTTTACCACAAGTTCTGTTTCTAATTATACCATTCTGCTGCCGTATCCATTTTCTTCTTCCCTGTTACAACTTATTCTGCTAGGGTAGGTGGGGTCAATTTATGTTGTGATAGATATCTGGGTTTATGGCTAGCGTGTTTTCAAAACAAGGGGCTCCGAAGAGAGTAAAGGGTATGAGAGTAACAATAGGGCTCTTTGCATAACCAAATATTATGTGCCACAACCCCTTAAACCCCAAAACCCCCTTAAACCCAAAGTCCCTTAAAACCCAACAACCCCCCTTAACCTGGACAACCCCCTTACACCTTGTGCAACCCACCTTAAACCACAACAAGTCCCCCTTAGCCCAGACACCCCCCTTAACACCGGACAACCCCTTTAAAACAAAACCCGAACAACCCACCTTAAAAAACCCAACAATCCCCCTTAGCCCAGACAACCAACCCCCCTAAACCGGACAACCCATTTGCAACGTCCGCGCAATGCATATGCACATGCGCGCATACGTGTGCATGCGCATGCATGTGGCCTTCTGCGCATGTATATACGCGTATTATGTGCCACAAAACCCCTTAAACCCGCAAACCCCCTTAAATTATGTGCCACAAACCACCCCTTAAACCCCAAAACCCCCTTAAAAACCCAAATCCCTAAACCCCAACCACCCCCCTTAAAACCTGACACCCCTTAAACTATTGCAACCACCTTCAACCACAACAAGCCCCCTTAAGCCCGGACAACCCCTTTAACCCGGACAACCCCTTTTAAACCCGGACAACCCCTTAAAAAACCCGACAACCCCCCTTAAAACCCCAACAATCCCCCTTAAGTCCAGACAACCCCCCTTAAACCCGGCAACCCACCTTAAACCCCCAACAATCCCCCTTAGTCAGACAACCCCCCTTAACCCGTACAACCCCTTTAAACCCGAAAAACCCACCTTAAACCCCAAAATCCCCTTAAAAAAACCCAACAACCCCCTTAAAGCTGGACACCCCCTTTAAACCCTGACAACCCCTTAAAGCAACATTATTGCCACACAACCCCTTCAACTTAAAAAAACCCAAAACCCCCCCTTTAAACCCAAAACCCCCCCTCCTTAAACCCCAAAATCCCTTAAACCCAACAACCCCCCTTAAACCGGGAGCAACCCCCCTTAAACTTGTGCAACCCACCTTAACCCAACAGCCCCCTTAAGGAGTAAAGAGCCCAGCCAACCCCCCCCTTAAACCCCGGACGCGCCCCTTAAACCCGGAACCCACCTTAAACACTCCCAACAATCCCCCTTAATCCCAGACAACCCCCTAAAACCCGGACCACCCCCTTTAACCCGGTACAACCACCTTAAACCCCAAAAATCCCATTAACCCCAACAACCCCCTTAAATCTAAGGCTGTACAACCCCCCATAAACCCCCGGACAAAAAACCCCCCTTAAAGCCACACGCCCCTTAAAACCCGGACCCGCCCCCTTTAAAACCCGGACACCCCCTTGAAACCGGACAACCCCCCTTAAATACCCCCCTTAACCCTAATCATCGCGAGAGTACATGATTCCCCCCCCTCCATCAAGTGTCAACAAATCGACTTATGGATCTTCAATCTTTTTTTCCGTTTTTTGGTGAAAATACCCCCAAATTCACTCATTACTTATGCAAATTAGGTACCTAATTAGCATATGCCACGCCCAAATCTAATCAGATGAAGGGAATGGCAGTCGATCCCACCCACCAAGTTACATCACGCAAACCTTATGGGGTCTCTTTTTGGTAACAGACCCCACATCCTCATTAATTATGCAAATTAGGTTATCCTAATTAGCATATGCCACGCCAAAAATCTAATCAGATTAAGGGCATGGCAGTGTCGATCCCACCCCCCAAGTTACATCACCATAACCCTTATGGTTCTCATGTTATCGCGTTCACAAAGATGCAACCCAAATTAACTCATTAATTATGCAAATTAAGTACCATAATGAGCATATGCAACGCCCATAATCTAATCAGTTGAAGAGCATGGCAGTCCTATCCCCCCCAGCAAGTTACATCAAAATCACCTAACCCTTTCCGAGCCCACCTGACACCAAGTTACATCAACCATAACCTTATGGGTCCTTTTTGGTAAAAATACCCCCAAATTCACTCATTAATTAATCAAATTAGTCCTATTAGCACATGCCCCGCCCATACTCTAAATCAGATGAAGTGCATGACAGTCCGATCCCACCCCCAAGTTACAACATCACCATAAACCTTATGGGTCTCATGTATCGCTTTCACAGATATACCCAAATTAACTCATTATATCAAATTAGGTACCTAATTAGGATATGCCACCCCATAATCTAATCAGAATGAAGGCATGGCATGTCCCGATCCACCCACCAAGTTACATCACCAAACCCTTATTGGGTCTCATGTTATTGTGGGTGCGTTCACCAGATTGTGTGGACGGCCGCCCGCCGCCTCCTTGACTTTAGCATAATCTAATCCCCCTTCTCTTTTTCAATTTCAAGCCATAGGGGATAAAACTAAAAACAAAACTTGCAAAAATCAATAAAACGGTAAATTTCAGTTGTACAAGGTCAATATTTTAAAGTTGCTCCGATTTATATAAAAAAAAGGGTGCAAAATTATGATGGAGTTCATAGGATTACAATAAGGAATAGTTCAACTGTCTAATAGTACTTTGTTTACGATGTAAGGAGGCCAAGAATGTCAACGCCATTGGCATTCAATGGGGCGTGACCTTGTGTTCCCTCCCCCTACTTTCGTAAGCAGATTTTAGACACTTGCTTCCCCATCCTACTCCATCGGAACTTCTATCAGTGCTTTCCAGATTGGCACCTGCAGTGCTCGGAGCGAACACCACACGCACACTAGTGAATAAGCTCTGCTTGGGATAACAAGCAACCTGCGCTTAACACTGTCAAAAATCACATTCACACCACTCTGCAGACAGAGACTGTGCTCTCGTCGACCTTTCTGTTCACAACGCTGCTAAAATCTAAAAAAATCTCTATCGCTCATCCTCCCATTCAACCCCTTACAGACATGGAAGAACTGCCCGTGGCTAGACCTCAAGACCAGAAGATCAACTCACTATCACACCTATTACAGAACTACCCAGAACTACCACCTACCAACTGGTAGCAACCTTCCACTCAAGGAATGGGTCACCTTAAACCGGATTTCGCACAGGAGTCGTCGCCTCAACAGCATATGCACCGATGGGGCCATCACAGACTGCGGATCACATCGCAATGAGTGCCCTAACTTTCGGTCCACCGGTGGACCCTAGACTCTCAAACGCTTCAACCATCATAGTGAGGCTGGCTGCCACCGTTTCAACCATATTTAGCTGCTGCTTCAACGCAAGAAGAAAGAACAATTAATCCACTGATTGTGAACGAAGTTTATATCGACTGAGGGCGAATTAGTAACACCACAAAGTGCGGTGTGTCGTCATAATGGGAGGAGGATTTTAAAAAACTGGTGGGGATAGAAGGACGGGCGGAAAAGTTGTTCTAACTTTCGCGGATGTTGCTCTTAGCACAGCTTGATAGTCTACTGATAAAAAATAATGTGGGGTGCGTCGTTGTTTTCTCGGCCTGTGTTTTAGTGTCGGTGACAGTCTTCCTTTTTTGTTGAAATTGTAGGGGGTTTCGATCGAACCCTCGAACCCCCCTGGCTACGGCCTTGAGCTGCGGCATGTTGTATAGGAGAATATTTCTCCAAATGGTTGATGTTTTTGTTTTGAGTTAATAATTTGCTAAATATATGCTATTATCATTACACCATAACAAATTGTATTGAATAAAAATGCAATAAAACAAAACAAAAATGATAAATGTGTCGGAATTTCAATTTTCAGTGTCAATTTTATTATGACATTTTTTTTTTTTTCCATTTTTTTGTATTGTGTGTATTATATATGTCTATGCAATTGTAAGAAGTCCACATGTATGACTTGAGTTTGATTTTTTTTTGACTCGGTATATACGGTATGACCATTTCAACTACATCTGATAAAAAAAATAAAGGCTTTTAAAAAGAAAACCTAACTTTTCCATGTACATTCAGTTGTTGACACAGTACTGTCTATGACTGTAGTCTGTAGCCAGCTGCACAGTGATAACTGAACTGGAGTGGAAATGCTACTGTTGTTTTGTATTGTACGAGCAATGGAGCAACCGACATTGATTGATGGGTATTTTACATCACGCACTATCAGTTGCAACAAGGCCAATACAATTAAAAATTCACTGGAAACCTCCAATTTTGTTGCTTGCCCACAACGTATAAAATCCGCTTCGCAAGGCTTCGGCCACGTCAGTGAATGTGATCCACTCAATAGAACCATACACGATGATCAACACACTCGCACTGAGCCGAGTCTGAGAGACTCAGTGACCGGCGAATATTCATCACTACTGACGGCTGGTCTGGCTCCTACGGGGGCATATATTATGTCCACAGCGATTTTTGGTTCAAAATGCTAAATCACTGCCTCTAAAATCTCCTTCAGCGTCACTAGAATGGTCTTGAAAAAGACGGTTTATTTCATTCAATTTCGTCGCTTCGGCGACACAACGCCATTTTATCTACATCAGATTCAGCCTGATTCAGCCGTCCAGTGTTTCTATTCTATGTTTAGCTATTTTTCGCAAAACAGGCGCAATCACTTGTTTGGACTTGCTACAATGTCCATCTTTGCCACTGATTTTCAAGGAACTTAGCATTTCACGATGTTATTTTGGGGGGTTTGGACATCAGAAATTCCTAAAATTTCATTAAAAAATACAAAACACCGCAACATTATGGCTTCAAGACCGATGACACGGCAGTTTTTATTGGGTGTAAATCGACCTTGACCAAGGTGAACGCCAGGATTTACGTATGTATTTTCCAATTGGCCGTTGGACGTAAAGGGCAGCTCATATTTCAAATGACGTCATATTTTGTTTTGATCGACATCTCGATCACTTGTGCCAAGTACGTGTTAAGGCAGGCGACACAAAAAAATCAGATTTGTGCATGTCTGTAACAGGTATAGGTATCCTAACATGCCCTACAAGTGCTAAGACTAAAAGCAACTAAATAGGGTCAAATTTCACAAAGGGGGGCATATGGTCCACTTATTGCTGATTTGTTTTACAAAAGATACAAATTTTAGAGAAAATTAGACAAGGTCAAATTTTTGGTAATGAGAAGTCCAAAAAAAAGGACCATCTTTAGTGGTTTAAATCAACATTTACAAAAAAATGTCCTGCACCCCTCTAAATAAATCCTGCATACATGTACGTCCCAGTTCACCTTCATTCTTCAAGTCAGACAGTAGGTTATTGATATAACTAAAATTATTCATGTTATCTTACAGCACAGCTGTTTGAAAGTCTAATTTATTATGACAAAACCAGAATAAAACAAAAAAATATCAACGGCGACAAACTTTTGACAACTAATTTGCATTACTTATAACACTGACTTCATCCTGTGTAAATTTTACAAAATTTCATTGCGGGCAAATATGATTTTTCTTAAAAATCTAGTTAAACGTGTCTCTCTATGGGGAATGGACATATACAGACTGTCCCAATAAAAACTATACAATCAAACTAAAAATTATAAAATATATTAACTGTGCATTTTTGCCAGATATTTTGACTTTATTTGTTAGACAAGATCCTAAGCTAAATCCTCGCTTTTATTCCATCTAATTTGATGGACCCTAAGTGGAGATACTGTCAGTTGAACACAAAGGATAAAATACCACTTGGGCCAGTTTCACCTGAAGGTTCAAGAAACTAAAGGTATAAGGCACGTAGCATCATTGTGGGATTAAACCCTTTTCAAACAAGAGACTATTGTACAGATCAGAGTGAATGTATTATCATGCATTGAAATAATCAATATATTATTTTTCAGTGAAAGCACCAGAAATTATTATGTTGTGGGTGAAATGAGGGACTCACTCTCAGGGGGACAATAATCATGAAATTCATGGAAATTTTGGGAATTTTGACTGCTGAAACTAATGTAACAGTCTACAAGTCTGTTGAGGGACAAATGTGTGGACAACGCTCTAATGTGGTGGAACAATTTACCCTTCCCCTATTCCCCACTACCTCCAAGATGCCCAGGGAGGAATATGATGAAGAAAGCAGTGTTCAACAAAGAGCAATAAAGGAAAGGATGGTTGTGTTCAAAGGTCTCAGTTTACTTTCAACAAGGGTGTTTTTATGGTTCCACCTTCTGCTGAAACCCGGAGTAAAGCTGAGACAACAAGACTGTTTGGAATTGAATTTCCCAATGCTACATTCATTTATTAACAATTGCGACATTATAAAGTTATAAATTATGTTATATCACATGAAGCAGCACTTTATACCTACTTTTTATTTTAATTTTCAATAAAGAATGTCTTGAAGGTGATTTTCAATGGCAACTTTGGATAGCCAAAACTGGCCCAACAGGTTTTTCAACTGTCTCAGATAATTAGCTATAACTCCTGAACCAGCAGCCCCCCCAAATACACCAACTAAAAATCTCATTAAGCTGGAACAACTCCTAAGGAATCATTAAAACTCCAGGTTGAGATGGAACTTAAAATTTTGGCCAAAAAAATTAATCGTGATTTGTATAGTTTTTTTTTTTTTTTTTTTTAAAGATGTGTTTACAAATCATGACCTTTTATATGCCTATATGGCAAGATTCCCGCAAAGGATTTTTCTGATTTTGCAGAGGTAGTAGCCCTTGCATGTCCCTTACTTATATCGTTTCAAAATTGTGGTCGCACTACTTAAAATTGCCTCTAAAATAAAATAGAACATTTGCAAGGTGGTCCAACAGCTGTGACAGGCACACGTCAATACCTACCCTCAGTTCTACTTCTTTGCCTAGTACATCATACAGACTAGCTCTTACATACACTTCAATACCTACCCTCAGTTCTACTTCTTTGCCTAGTAAATCATGCAGACTAGCTCTTACATACACTTCAATACCTACCCTCAGTTCTACTTCTTACCTTAGTCGTGCAACGACTAGGTCCTGTATTCCATCATTTCTTTCTTTCTTTCTTATATCAGCGGAGTAGCCGCATGATATATTGTCGTTTCCAGGTTTCCCTCTTCTTCTTCTTCTCTTTGTACCGTTTGCTTAAAATGCTTCTAGTGCCTGACGGTTTGGCCGATTGATCGAAAATTGGTCAGAGAACCCTAGACCAGGGCCCTTGGCAATTTCAACAGATTTGGGGTTCAGGTCCCCCCCCCCCCCCCCCCATGTCAATAGAAATATTAATTTTTTTGTCCAAAATCTAGAAAACCCTACTTCTCCTGCAATTTCAAGAGCTAGAAACGCCAGATTGCGTCACAGACCCCCAATCTATCCCCACATGCTTGTACACAGATAGTGGATCAGGTCATCTGATCAGAGGTAGGGGGCAATTTGTACAAAATTAGGGTGGGGGGTTCGGATTCGTGCTTGAATGGTTACCCGGACCCATATTCCTGTAGCCTTGGGTCGTAAGAGCTAGATTTCTATGTCCAACATTAGCTCGCATTCACTTCGAAGAAAAGATTAAACATCAACTTATTGTCAATAATCACAATTGATATATAGATCTGTTTGCGCGACTTCACAGAGCCGTGAGGGATTGGTTTATTGAGTTTGCCGTGACATGGGGAACCTTACTTTATCAATAGATGTACTGTGTTTTCTTTTAGGGGTTTACGTAGTATTCCGGTCGTTCCCTTGTAACTCCTTCGAGCTGTTGAGTCGTATTTCAATTGCTTACAATCAAATGATTATTGACTAATCTGGCACGACCATACCCCAATTCACCAGAGATGTGTGTGTACCCAAGCGTGAACATAAAGTATTGCTGTCTAAGCATGCATTCATGCACATCAGTTTTCGCATATCGCGAATGGGTACCCATTTCGGTTATGATGCTCTCGTCACAAACAACAAAACAGTCTTACACAGTCGACCGTGTTCGTGTTCGTCTTCTTCTTCCTGTCAAACCGTCACAAACGCTACATCTCCTACAGATATCATTGTATGATAATGTGACCCTGTATGTGGTGTAGTTTTGACACCCCCTACCAAAATTACTTAATGAAATTTTGATCAACGGTCATTTGGGTCCACAAGGGGTCAATAACCTGATTTCACATAAAATGCTACTTCTTTACAGATTAAACATGTATGAACACTGACTTCATGTATGTGTGACTTTGAACCCCTCCAAAGTTCTTAAGAAATACGATTAATGTCATTTAAGGGGCATTTCCGGCCCGAGTTTAACATTCTTTAAAACATCATATCTGCAATATGCAAGGTACGCTTGATGCTACTTGCACAGATGTAGGTTATAAATTCATACCAGTAAATGGAGGTCATTCATGGTCAAAGAGTCCAATTTTTACATGGTCAAACATTGAGCTGAATTTTACTGAAATAGATCCTTATGACATTCTAAACATGTTGAAAATATGTTGATGTCAAACGGTCAAGAGGTCAAGGTCCAATTTTAAACTGCTCCGATTAAGCTGAAATTTTTACTGACATTCTAACCCATGACGTAAATAAAATCTAGACTGCTAGCGCCGATGATATTTTGCAATTTGTTGGGGGGAAGAAATTACCCTAATGCACTTCGAAATCCATCCAAGAACAGCGCTCACATTTTCGTACAACAGCAAATCAAGGCTAACATAACAAGCACGTTCTTTCATACTGGTGCAAGAGATTGACCTCTTACGTTCCAAAGGGCCATGTAGACCACTATAATTGTCATCAAGGAGGGGGCGGAGGCTGTTGTTTCGACTTCGAACCGGCAAAACGACATAACCGAAAAAGTATTATGGTCGGACCGTCGGAAGCATCATGATCATCATCTCATCATCATCCACTAAGGCTCGAGTTTGGACCATTTTGCAATGTCATATCACCGATTTTTGCATCACGTGGTAGGTACAGACACCAACGGTCGCTAGATTAGCTAAATTGTGTTATGACCAAACTCAAAAACACAAATTTGAGAATGTCAAAATTTCAGTCGAATTCTGATGGCTATATATTCGGCACCCTTGCAATTGCACTCTTCACGCAGTGCAAAGCGAATCGTTCTGTACATAGCAGGGCAGCTTCCACAACAAAAACACAGTCTGGCTATGGCGGAATTTCCTGATTGTTTGCAGATGCTCAATGTTATTGTTTTATGTTCCCATTTTCATTATTTTTTCAGAAATACCATGATGGGAATCAGTTTCGGGGTCTGCTCATCGGAATGTAGCACGATTTCATCTTCAACGTTGGTTACTACTTTCATGCTTTTGTTGATAAAATGGTTTTTCACCATGGCATCGTCTATGCAGGCATTAAGCCGGGGCATATCATAGCCTAGCCTCCCTGTTCGAATGAAGTGGCTATCCGCCTAGGTGATAAAGATCACAATGATGAATGACGCATCGTGCTAAATCTGAATGGTTGTTTTCTGGCATTTCTGCTAAATGCCCATTGAATTGATTATAAATTAGAAATTCGCCATTGTCATGATTGTTTTGTAGTTGCTGCCAAATTCTTCACGAACAGTATGGCCTTGAGTTTGAGTTTAACTCAACCGTCAAGGGTTTAGCCCTACGTTATAACTAGGCCAACAGTTTAGGTGTTAATCATAATCTAAAATTTTTAGGTCGATTAACTTGTTGTTAATTAAAAACTGCTGGCTAACTGTGGCCTAACATGCCTAGGCCATAGGCCAGCTAGGCTGGCCTAGCAGGTCCTAGGCTCAGTTTGGTTACACAAGCAGATGATCTCTATTTTTTGTACCATAAACTGACATTGCTCAAGATATCAAATCAAAGTTAAACATGCCCATCATCAGAATCAAAATGACGACATTGTTTTAATAACCTTTTTTTTGCGGATTATTTATGAAGGTGACTGAGGGCTAGTCCTCGGCCTACATAAAAAAGCACCAGCAGATCTTTGCACGACTCAAGTTGGAAGTAGAAAGGCTCAACAGTACATTGGACACTTCAGACAAGTTCTTCTGGCTAGGGCCTGTGGTTTTACGAAGCCGTGCATCACGAAATGACCTTTAAAAATTATTGCCCAAACTAGTCAGCCTCGGGAGTCGTGACCAGTGACCTGCCATCGATATATATGATATTATTGAAAAGTGTGGAGGTTCGGTTTACTCAATAGTGTAAACATTCCTTTGCATGCAATACCCATGCATATCAATCGTGTGTTAACAACAAGATAATTATTAGTAGGTAGGCTAGCCTAGGCCTAGGCTAGCCTATATAGTCAATTGGCTAGGTAGGCCAGGGTGTAAGTAAGCTTCAACTAGCTGCCTTGCTACGCTACACTATACTTGTCGATTAGCACCCAAAAAAAAAAAACGAGCGGAAATTATTCGGTTATCGTTCTAGCGTTCACACAACGATACTTGGCATTTGTACAGAATCACATGTACACTAGGCAAAATATACACACTGCGTTTCGCACTATTATGAAGCCCCCTATTTGGTGGTAGACTTCGTACGGCCTGAACTAAGGAGAGACGTCATAGCTTCAAGCAGGCTTTAAATGGGAAATGGGCAGATCACCGGCAGCTGTATTCGCGAGGGTACAAAGTCGGTGTGCGCGATCGCATGTACAATAGCTGCCAAAAAGCATGGACGACGAAGTATAATCAAAGGCTTAAACGTGAAAGCGCAAGCAATAGTGAATTGGACTTTATTCCGTTAAATGACTTCTAAATTCACTAGTACTTGCGCTTTAACTTCCGCTTTAAAGCCTAATCAATTAATACTTAAAGTTATGATAGGGCCTGCCCTCCCAATTACAACTCATGACACTCGTGCATTGCAGCAGCAACAGCAGTCAGTTTACTGAGATGAGAGAGTCAAGAGACAGAATACCGCACACTTCAAACCACCAAAAATCCAACAATCGGTAAAAAAATAAACAGGCGAAGGACTACCGCTGTAAATACGTGTAGGCCTAAAACATTATTGGACTTCCACCCAGGCCTCTGGCTGTGGACAGTAAACATTAACAGCACTTTTGCTTGAGTAGAGTCAGCAAAATGCTCTGCACTGATCTCATGTTTATGCTCGGTTATGGACTTGGTATTATTTTGAGGGTAAAAGAATCAAAATGTGGATGTTTCTGTAAAAATGGCTCATGACGGGGTATTTATTTATTCAATTAAAGTTTAATTATTTCGAGTGTTAAAACACAGCAAAAATGCGATTTGAAATAGCTTGAAATACCATCTTTATCCCCAAAATATAGCCGGAAAAATCCTCTGACCAATATATGCTGTGCTTGCCTTACGTTCGAAATAGTGAGTTTTACCTAAAGCAAGTGATTGCTCATTTTGATAACTGGAACCTCATTCATCTCATGGTGAGGAGGTTTCGTGACGTGCATCTTACGTATAAAGTGTTCATTGGTAAGAACGGTGAATTCTGCCGATGCGCTATTTTGGGGAATTGTGGGGTATTCTAAGAACCCACCACTTTGCTTGCGCGAAACCAATGGCTTGTCCGGTTTGTCCTTTACAACTCATCGGAGGGATAAAGGAATAGGAAATAACACGGGTAGAACGGAACCACCAAAGTGGGGCATCTTGCTCAGCAGCCTTGTTTAAACATGCGGATTCTATTTTCGGGGTCAAATGGTCATTAAGGGGTCCAAAGGTCAAAATTTTTCAAAAAGTGATCAGAGTGAGATGAAATTTGATTCAGAAGAAATGGATATCCTGATGACATGCTAAACATGTTGAAAATAGCCGAGGTCAAAGGTCATGAACAGGTCAAAGGTCAAATTTTCAAATGCGATCGAGCTGACATTTACTGAAATGATCCATATGACATACTAAATATGTTAAAATATTTTCGCGATCAAAAGGTCGTTTGGGTCAAAGATCACTACCTCAACTGTGTTCAGATCTGTTTCCAAATCTAGTTCAGAATCTTTATGAGTATAAAATTTACAATGGGCCAGTATGTTAACAAATCCTGTTATTAGGCGAGTAAAAAGATTTTGGGGGTTACATTATCTTCAAATGTAATATTTAAACAACATGAAATACAGTTCCCCGCATGATATACACGTCCTTTTCAAAGGACAATTCTCTGTCTAGTTTCTGATTTTCTTTCCAATGCTCCTTTAAAAATTACTACTAGTACCAAACGGTTAACCCGATATCAACCAAAATTGGTCAGAAGAAACCGCGTGACCCAAGCTCATAAGGGTGTGTTGCTACTCAGATTGGGGTCAAAGGTCACGTAACCGGAGTAGCTGCCATTTGTAAAAATCTTTAAAAGCCTGACTTGTCCTTTACAGAAAATAAGCTATAGATACCAAATTCGTTCACCAGGAATCCTAGACCACCCTTCATATAGGATGTACACAGATAAACGATTGGAGTTCATAAATTCAAAAATGGCGGCCATATATAATTAATAGCAAAAATGCTATTCTCACAAA
>JAMKCH010083859.1:0-13466 GCA_023653785.1 Ophioderma brevispina
CCAAGCTACATACATTTCAAGAAATGATCATCAACTTATGTACCAGATCCCAACTACAACTTCAGATCTTCTACAAGTTTTTGCCTACTCCCGGTCCATACGTGTTTGTAATAACCTCCACTCAGTGGTTCACTAATTTTACTGCCTCGGCCTTTAGAGACGCAGCCCTACCAGCCATCAGAGATATGCTTCCTCCGTCTGGCAGCAAATTGATGTAACCATTCTTGCCTCTCGGTAATATAGTGCACATTTTTTATTGTTGGACTGTTTTGTTGAGATTTGCTTCCAGTTTCTTTTTTTGCATCTGCATCTACTTTTACTTGCCCCTTGGGGCTGGAGACGCCATTTTGCGCACTCATCCAAGTTTCGCGCAACAGCTGCAATAAGGATCGAACATACCAAGTAATTGTAATGGGAACTTTGTGAGTTGGTCAATGTATAATCGGTATGTCACTTGGTACTGGTAACAGATTATAGCGTATTGCTAATGGCTGGCAAAAATGGTAATCTATAAATATTGAAATAACTAATACACCCTATAATTGTGGTCAAAATGGACATCAGATATTCGTATAAAAGAATGGTATATACTAGTTTTAACGTCCAAAGAGAAAATCTGACTATCACGGCGAAATTGAGGTAGTAGTATTCTTTGTTGTCAGATCGAGGAGCAATTTCCCACTAACCCCAGGGGAAAGGGTCCCGCTTGATTTGTTTGTCATTGGGTGTTAAGGTCGTTAGGATTAGACATAAGAATTTCAAGTGCATAGATTAACACTTAAAACTGCCCATGATTGAAAACTTCCCACCATTTAAAAATCAACCTAAGTGCTGAATGTTGGTTAACAATGGGTCGGTTTCATTTGGGATATATGCAAATAGGTTATTAAAATAGAGTCCCATGATTCACTTTGGGTTGTTTTTAATCAAACCCTCCTTGAGCAGTGTTGAACCGAAAATATTTTCTTCTTGCGAGTCCGGATATATCCGAAACTAGTCATGGTGCAAGTTCAATGGCGGCCATTTTGTTTTTCAAGTTACTTGCTTAAGTTGTCACCTTGGAAGTCTTCCATACATACATGGTTATAGTTATATTGTGCAAGGAATGTAATTATAAACTTAGGGTGTAAAGTTTCATCCATAGGATACCTTAAGTGAAGTTCAAATTATTCTCAAATTTAACGAAATGGCGGGACCTTTTGGATTTATGCAAATTCGGTTAAGTAAGAATGTCCTGTATTTACCGTACTGGTGGTTGTCCATTATCAAACATCTCACATTGTCACCTTTTTATACCAAAATAATCCTTCTACCCGACAGGGTATGGCTGAAACCAGTTATGGAGCAACTTGAATGGGGCCATTTTGTTTATGCAAATAGCAGGCTGAGCTACTACTTTGGAAAAGTCTAATCCTAGGCAGACATTAGTTAAGTTGAAGTGTCTTCAACAGTTGTAGCACTCTCGTGTTGCCCCCTCTATATGGTACCCATATTTCAAATATTCACCTCGTAGCCAAGCACTACCAGTTGTCTACAAGAACAATTGGCATATTGTTAGAAAGGTTGAGCAAAGTGGTATGGCAAAATATGTCCATCAAGAAGTGATACCTTAAAAACTAACCGCGGTGGTTGCTACAAATGATGTGCTAATTTGGACCATATATTTATAACGGATTGTCGAGCTAAATTAATCATGTTGCTAATACGGAGTAAAATAGAGACATTAAATTTACCATTGCCTGGACACTGTAAGTATCCAATTAAATGGGTTTTATGAATTCAAGAAGTTCAGAAGTGGCAAATAAAATTGAAATAAAAACTGAATTTTGATATTGTTCTACAATGGACTCACTCATTGTTGGCTGTTGACCTCTTTCCATTGAGATCAACTTGAATAAGGCCAACCTAATTGCTGAAAAATAGCCTATAGCAGCTACTAGTCAAACTGCAGCAGCTCTGTTGGCAGTATACCTGAGCATTTGGTGTTGTAATAGCTGCAATAGGTCTTCCCAAGTACCCATTTTATTCGGTGTACAGTATATGACTCTACTCGAACTGGCTACTCTGTAGGCACCCAAAGGTGAGAAGTAGGTAGTTATGGTATGGGCATACTGAGTAGACATTGCATCTACCTACAGCTATACTATGGCCTTTTGCCTGGATAGTAGCAAAGTGAGATTGCTGTACACATGTTCCTTGTTGTCCCATTTTATTTTCATTTGAGGAAACTAATTCTGTCTTAGAACTGAATTAACCATGCAGATACCCTGAAACAATTGCTGACAGGGTTTTTTTCCACAGAGGTAGGGAGATGAAGTTTTCAAATGTAGGCCCAATATGCTATGCCTTTTTGAAATCTGTGTACTTTACCAGTGGAACACACACCTAACTCTTCCACATAGGTTATGAAATGTAATCGAATTGCTTTGAATTGGCACAATCAAACTGTTTACACACAAAAACCAGAAACAGCCATTATATGCTCAAAGGACTTACATCGCCACAATTTGTAAAATGACGAACATAAGAAATGAGACCTGTATAGTGGATATTTGAGCAGTATCTCTGCGTTATTTCTTTGTTTCAAAGCTATACAGTAAACCCTAATCCAAGCTTTTAAAAATTCAACAGTGTGAAGTTAAGGTGCGTGTTCCGATTGTCTTTGGTTTTCCTGAAATTTGAGCCTTTAAAAATTAAATCACATTTAATTCCAAGATATCAAAAAACCCACGGTTTATGGTTAACCATCAAGATTAGTACAGTTTTTGAATATGCATACAATATGCATTATTGTTTTTAACCGTCAAAACCACAGGTTGTTTCCTCCCACGTCCTTGATGGTGTATGTGCAATTTCCAGGCTCTCCTATCAATAGAGCACACATCGACCTGAATCCGGAACACGCACCTTTAACGAAATTTAGTGAATAAATGCTGTGTTGTGATAGCTACATTGGTCTTAATTCACATTAGTTCTCTTGATTAAATTAAATTAAATTAATTCATCTGGTTTATAATTATGTTTTAAGATTGATATCTGCTGTGATGAGCTCGCCAATATGACTTGTGTTATATGGCCTCCATTTTTTTCTGATTAAACTTTTAAAACTCTTTTTTTATATTTCTCATTTTATTTGAGAAGTATTCTTTCCACGGAAAAAGTCATTTTTGTTTTCCTATAAAGAGAGAAAGGGGATACCCCTAGGTTGTTTATGCAGGCCTGCACCTGTTCTAGCTTTGCACATAGGGGAAAGTGGGGGGATTCCAAGAATGCATACCTTAGTAACTACTAGCTTGTTTATGTTTAAAAGATCACACATTTGCAAGATCTGGGAATTCCCCCTCCCTTCCCCCACAAAGTTATATATATGAAGTGATGTAATGTAGATTTTGAAATCTGATTTGAAAGGTGCAAGCTCATGTTTATGCATAGAATTATGTAATGAGGTATTGTTAAAAGGGAAGCTATCTGTTGTGAAGATAAATAGGAGTTGTGACTGAAAGGACTGAGCCAGCATTTGAAATCAGAGGAGCTGCACTAGAGGCTCTGGATCTATACATTATATTTATGCTAACTAGTATTACTCTACATAATGGGAGATTGGACGTTCTACCATCTAGTGCCGGATTTAATTTTTGGATGCCGCCGGTCTTGATACTCAATTGATCTGCTGTCTTCTTTTAGCCAAAGAGCTTCAGTTTTGAATCAAAAGGTTCCAGTTTGGTGTCCTATATGAGGACATTAGCAAAAGACTGATGGTGGTATATTACCTGGATTTTATTATTGTGGACCAGTTGTCGTCGAGGGAAAAGCCCCGTCTCTTGAACTGCTGCAAGATTACCTTCAGGACGCGAATATGTCTCCCTTGGAATTATTACCTGAGTTTTGTATGAACTTGTGCCTTTCATTTTGGAAGTCTTCGCTGTGAGGACATCACCGTGCACTGCAACGCTACATGTGAACATCAGTGGACATTCTTGTTTACATTAGTATAAATAAATGTGTGTAAGTTGTGTAATTCTGATTTATGTAATGTTTTGGGACATACCCAATTCTTACCAATCAAGCCATATCATTAAAATCTGTTATATTATATAAAATTCAGATCCTTGTGCACAAGGCTCATTTTTTGTGTTTGAAATGTCATTTTCTGACCTTGGACGTCCACGAGACGTCCATAATGAACAGAATTGGGGGGCTCGTCCGGAATTGAATTGAGATATTTTACGTCCTTTATTGTTCAAAATTTCCACCCTAAAAAGTGTGATTATATCGTAACCTTGTGCACATTTTTTGGCATAAAATTTTGTGTGTGGTACATGTACCTACTTGTACGTTGGTTCAGTAGTATAATTGTGTTGTAGATTACAAGCACATGGAGTTTTGATCCCCGAAGTTCACAGGGCAAATAACTTGGGAGAAGTTGAGTAGCTAAGAAAGCCTGAGTTAATGAACTAGCCAAGCTTTAGGAACTTGAGTCAAACATGCATGAGAAAGCAGGGTCATCAAAATAAATTTGATTGAAAAGTTTGTTCAGGAGATGTTTGGATGATTCTTTATTTGGATAAGATTCAGGAAGGTTCAGGAACAGGCACAAGTGAGGCAGTAAAATTAAAAGAGATTGAAATGGCCATGGAAACGGAAAAATTGCAATTGAAATGGAAAAAGAAAGTTGCCAAATGCGATGCCAAAGAAAATGCAACAAAAAAGAAATGGATTGCAAATGAAATGACACAAAAGGAACTGGAATTTAGCTGAACAGAAAGAGCTAGAAGCTCACTAGAGTTAGAAAAAATGGAACAACAGCTAGCTTCATCAGACTATCTTCCAAGAAATCTGTTTTTGATGGTCGGTCGAATATTCTCCATTCCAAAATTTTTCAGGAACAGAATAAACAAAAATACTTCTTACACTTTGAAAAAATTGCCAATGCTAATGGCCCACGGAATCTTGACCTTTTTGGCTAAACCGTCAAGTGTTCATTGGTAAAGCCCGAGAAATATAGTCGGCCATGTCATAGACAGATGTAGTGATTAAAACGAGGTTAAGCTGCGTGCTCAAGCATCTGAATTGGCCAGAGGCATATATACAAAAATCAGTCCTTGTCAGAAAAAGGATGCCCAGACCCATGTGAATTTGCTTTGCCCGTGTAAAGGAAACCATGTTTGATCCTCTGGCTTCTCTCAAAAGAAGTCTGGCAAAATTTTGGTCAACTTATGGAGTTGTATGTAGTTGAAGATTTCAAACATGGTCTACTCCAGATATCAAAACACCATCTGGTAAAAAAATTGGAACAGTTTGCGTGAGCAGCCGTAAAGGCTGACGATTATTCATTGACACCAAAGAAGTCCATACTAGTAGGCCAGCCAAGAATTTACTAGTAACAACAAATACAACAATAAGTCGTGTTCTAACAAAAGCGTCTCATGGTAGCACTCAGGATGGGAAATCCCAGTCGGTTCCCATGAAAAAGGGAGTAAAGACAGTAATGGTGCTAATCAGAAACAATGGATGGGACCCAAATCACAGTTCCCATGCCATCACTGTAAAAGCCAGGACATACCAAGTCCCGGTGTTGGGAAATACATGGCTATCCACCCAAAATGGAGAGAGCCACAGTGAGGCAAAACCCTAGGTTTGTGCAGTTTTACTTTGAGGTCAAAATTCATTCTTTCTGTTCAGAAACAGAAATCCCACAAAAGGGTATTGACACAGAAAAGGAGGGAGACTTTAAGCCTTTTGTTTTGGAGGATTTGTGTCACTTTCATGATAGTTTTAGATCCAACCCATTATAATCATGCGGGACACGTGTTGCGCGCAGGTCTATGATATTGTAAGATGCACTTCCATTTGATATGGAAGTTCCACAGGACTAGTGCCTTGATTCAGGGGATATGTTATGGATGTTATTAGTGTCCCTCGTCACAAATTAATTTTGAATCCCCTTGGTTTCCCTGGAACTGTCACAATTGGTGTTCGACAAGAATCGCCTAGTAAAATGGGTATCCATTGTTTTAGGGAATGATTTGGCAGTGGGAAAAGTACTCCCATATCCCATGTTTTCCTCCCAGGTGCCTGTACAGTGGATAATTTGCATGAGGAAACCGAAATTTTCCCCAAACATGTGCGTAACTCAGGGCAATGACCAAGAAAAGCCCTCACAGGACAACAGTGACGGGGATGAGTCAAAATACTCACACATGATAGAAGAGCGTGAGATGACTTTGGTCCCAATTTTTAGACGGCCTTTTCTCTCAAAAATTAGACGGAATTTGGAGTTCATCTTCCCTCTTCATGTGAGCCTAAATTCCCTGTAGTGAAAATCCAGCCCCTGAGCACAACAAAGTGACAGCTGTGTAAAAACAATGAAAATCCTCGCCCCGAGCATGATATAGTTTTATGGTGACTGTAAAGGCGACCCTTTAAGCCATGACCAGCTGGTAAAATGAGCAGCACAACGATCCCCGGCACTTAGGAATTTAGGTGAGAGGGCATTGTCGCAACATGAAGCCGAGCAAATTTCCGCGTTGTTTCTTACAAGCAAATGGTGTCCTCATGATAAATGGGCGGCCACCCGATGCACTTGTAGATGAGGAATGGAAGGTTTTCATCAACTTGTAGTGCCAAGATCTACCATATAGGAAGTGATAGGCATAACCATGATAGTCCATGGCAAGGACACTTAGGTGTGAAGAAAACACATGACCGAATTAGATCATTTTTGTTTTGTGGCCCTACCACTCAGAAAAGATTGTCTGAGTATTGTAAGACTTGTCACACATGCAAATGGTGCAATGCCCTCGAAAATTCCTACTTCTCCTTCGGAACCATCCCAGCATTTGATGAGCCTTTTAGTAGGTGTTAATAGATTGCGTCGGACCCACTTCCACAGACCAAGTCCAGGAAATCAGTATCGACTGACCATCCATGTTTGTGCTCCCACAAGATTCCCTGAGGCTACACCTTTGAGAAATATTAGGGCACAGATTATAGCGAAAGCTCTAACAAAGTTTTTTACCTTAGTAGGGGGGCCTTCCAAATCAATTCGAGTCTGATCAAGATCAAAATTTCATGTCATGGTTTCTTCCAACAAGTTATGGACCACATGTGGGGAAGTTTCACCAGTACATTCTCAGCCTACCACCCAGAATACCAGGGGCCCTAGAAAGGTCCACCAAACCTTGAAAACGAGATCAAACCTATTTTTTTGAATGAAGGGATTGGGATAGGGATTTCATCTCCTGTTATTTGCTACCAGGGAGGAGCTGTACAAGAGTCATTAGATTCATTCCTGTTGAGTTGGTGTTTGGTCACCAAGGTAGGGACCATTGAACGACTGAAAGAGAAAGTGGTTTGTGTGAAACTTACTGATGGGAAGTTGTTTAGACTATGTGTCCTCATTCAGGACACAGCTCCAAAGAGCCACAGAAATTGGCCAACAAAATCTCAAACAGAGCCAGCCAAAAATAAAACTGGGATGACAAAGTGCCAGGAGCAGAGTATTTCAGGCCGGTTTCAGGTTTTGGACTTTTTCCATACAAGGGGCATCCTTTGCAAGCCATTCATTCTGACCATATGAGATTGAGAACAAAGTGGAGACCTTGACTATGTGATCACACACCATGTAGACGTAAAATTCGACAATTATTCCTCATAAATAGCTCAAAGAGTATAATGAAAGAGACGATGACATAAAGCCTGCATGGGTAATGTCATCTCCGAGTTGATGTGTGTACAAATGTGTGACATCACAGATTAGAAATTGAACACAACAGCACGGTAAAAACAGAAAATGAGTATGGTGTCAATTGCAAAATTCTGACATACTTGCCATTAGACAAGAAATTAGGTCATCTCCCACAAAGTCAACAAGGTGCATTGAAAGATTAATTCATGAATGGGAAAACATATTTCCTGATGTACCCAGTGAGACACTTGTCATAACCCATGGACCATGATGTAAGGGGACTCCTACCTGTAAATCAACAGCCTTATCGGGGAATCCAATCAAGTTGCCACATATCAGGAATGAGGTGAAATACATGTTTAGAACAATGGGAATAGTAAGCACAGCAATATGGATTGTAGTTCGCCCATTATTCTGGTTCCCTAAACCTGAAGGGTTCTTTGTTTTGGCCACAGATTTTCGAAAAGTCAACCTCTGTTCCAAAGACCGACTCATATCCAAATCCCACGGATGGATGATTGCATAGATAGAGTTGGAAATGCCAAATTTGTTACAAATTTTATTTTGGTTAATGGGTAGTTGGCAATTTCCCCTCCTGACCGTCCAAAGAACTTTCATTCAGCCTTTTGTACTCCCTATGTGCCTTACCAATACAAGAAGAATGGCATTTTTTGTCTCAAAAATTCTGACGGAACATTTCAGAGATTAGTGAACAAATAGTTGCAGACATGAAATTGTGAAGCCTATGTCGATGAGTCTCCTTGTGGTACAGTGAACCATGGGAAGAACACATGATACAGCTCCATCAATTGTTTGAGAAATTATCTCAGGAAGGTTTAACTGTGAATCTGGTGAAAGTAATTGCCATGCATGTTACATACTTAGGGCATGTGGTAGCAAGAGGGCAATTAGGCCAATCCTGCTAAACTTGAAGCAATTGAGAAATTCCCCACAGCACAGAGAGAGAGATCTCATTGAGATTCTTAGTATGGTATGGTATTTACACGAAATACTGTCCAATTTCTCAGAAATTGCGTGTCCGCTGACCAACTTCTTGAAAAAACACGCAAAATTTGTCGGGTCAGAGCATGCAAAAAAGCCTTTGAGAAAATCAAAGCTATTGATGAATGCGCCAGTTGAGTGCGCCAGACTTATTCAGAAACCTTCAAGTTGCATTGAAGTGCCAGTATGTAGGCTGTGGTGGAGTTTTCATCAAGCAAGGACATGAATGTGATCATCCTGTATTATTAACCTCTCAAGAATTTTTGACAAACATCAGAAAAACTACTCAATTTGAGAGAATGCCTTGCGTGGCTACGGTCATTGCAAAATTTTGAAGTGTACTTGAGTACAAACGTGCACCCGTCTAGTGTTCACGGATCAAATCCGTTGACTTTCATCCACAAGATGAAAAACAGAATCAAGACTTGTCAGGTTGGAGTTTTAAAAACTCTACACAGAATACATCTGGACAAAGACATATCAACGGGAAAAAATGTCTTGGCAGATGCCTTGTCCAGAGTGCCTAACTTTGTTCAGGATTTGGTATTACACTTTTATGTAATATAACTGAAGGCACAGATGCCAGACATTATAAAGTGTAAAATTTACAACTGTGGTAAACTGTATTAAAATTAACCACAAATGGGTTTAACGGTATAAAGCCCAGATTTTGGAAAATTTTCATTTCATCAAATTTTCTTTGAAGGGGGAGGATGTATAAGGCCTCCATTTGTCTGATTAAACTTTAAAAACATTATTTTCTCAATTTTATTGAGAAGAGATTTCTCACGGGACAAAGTATTTGTTTACTATAAAAGAGAAAAGGGAATACCCTTTGTTTATGCAGGCTGCACCTATTTAGATTGCAATAGGGAGTTGGGATTCCCAAGAGATTGCTAACTTAGTAATACTCAGCTTGTTTATTTTTAAAAGATCAAAACATTGCAAGATCTGGAATTCCCCCACAAAGTTTATATATATGACGTGTGTAATTTTGATTGTTGAAATCTGATTTGATGGTGCAGCTCATGTTTAGGCATAGAATGAATTAATGATTATTGTTACAAAGGGAATCTAGCTGTGTGAAGATAATCGGAGTTGTGACTGAAGGACGAGCAGCAGTTTAAATCAGAGGAGCTGAACTATAGCTCTGGAGCTATACAGTATATGTATAGCTAACTAGTATTACTCTCCAATAATGGTAGATGTATTTCTTACATCTAGTGCCAGGATTTAATATTTGATGCCGCCGGAGCTGGATAGCTAAAAATTGTCTGCTGTCGTCGTTTAACAGAGCTTTTCAGTTTTGGAATCAAAAGGGATCCCAGTTTGTGTGTCCTATATGAGGACATAGCGAAAAGCGGGATGGTGGTATCTTACTGGATTTTATTGGTGGACCATTTGTCTTCGAGGGAGCCCCATCATCTTGAACTGCTGGACAGATTACCTTCAGACTGATAAGATTTCCCTTGGAATTATTACCTGAGTTTGGTTATGAACTTGTGCGCTGTCATTTTGGGAGTCTTTGCTGTGAGGGACGAATCGTTGAACTGCAACGCTACGTGTGGACATCAGTGACATTTTTTTAACAAATTAAGTATAAATAAATTGTGTGTAATTGTGTAATTCTGAGTTATGTAATGTTTTGGACATACAAATTCTTGAACAAATAGCAAATCATTAAATCTGTTTATTATTAAATTCCGATACTTGTGCACAGGCTCATTTATTTGTGTGTTTTGAAGTTATTGCATGGCCTTGGACGTCCACGATATACGGTCTAACACTGATATCATCCGTGTCTATCAAACGGTTTGTTGATCAAGAAAGATTAGAGTATGTTTAAAACAAATCTTCCCTCCTGAGCAGCAATTACAATATTAGTAAATTTTCAGACAAGTGTGGGTTATTTTCTGTAGATTTTCTACAACCGATCAAGTGCACATTGAGAAAAATTGTGTCCTGAATAATCCTAATTTCCCCTTTAAGCATTAAAAGTATCTCCTGTATTGGTAATCATTTACAAGATTTCTTTACAGATAGTGAATTCAAGATTCAATCTTGGAAATGGTTGGAGATAAGGTTTCCTTAATTTTGATGTTTAATTTTTGACCACTTTCAGCTCTACGATAGAATCTCATCAGAAACAAAGTAAGTAAGAATTACAATTTCCTGAAATGTTCACACACGTGTCATGAACACGACTTAACTCCTACTCCTTTGGTCTGCCCTTGTGAGCAGAATTTTGTCAGTTATACTCAAACATTGGTTATAAAATACAACAGAAGAATGGCCATTAAACTAAATTCAAGAAGATCTTGGTTCCTTACGATATTAAATTATTCATTGTGAGTAATGACAGATTACAACATGTTAATTTTGATACTGGAACTGATTTTGAGTTATTCTTAATTTTTTGAAATATTACCTAACCCTTCATTATTTTGTTGTTTATTTTTTTGACAGTTGTGCCGATACAGAATCCGTCACTACCAGATGCATCGTTCACGAATGGACGGGAGTCGTCAATGCCTTAGACAATATTGAACAAGGCCCCTAGGCGATATATGACAGTGCTCAGTTGGTTGGACTACGGGTGATCTGTTGTACAATTGTGACCTGGACCAGCCTGTGCCAGGCAGTCTCAAAACTCACAGCACTTTCCCCTGTATGTCACATGCCAGGTTACAATTCACTAAATTCCTTGTGCAGAGACAACATGGTTCATTGCCCCTCAATACATTATTCAGTTGAAAGTTACGGGCACATCATGAGTACGCGGTAGTTTTCGACCACCACCCATGCCCAGGAGCAGGTCTCTCCCTCACTAACCTCAAAGGGCAGCTATTATTTTTTTGTCTTATCTCTTTTGGACTTATATTTTTCCCTCTAACCTGAACAAATAATGAAAATTTGTTATATATTTTCAAGAGCAGTAATGAGATTCGAACCCGAGACCACTGTATCATGAGGATAGATACCTAACCACAAGACCAGCGCGAGGATTGGTGTGCCAGATTTGGCAATTCTAATCCTTTTTATACGGAATATATTGCTACAACTTGCTCCTTTGGTCAGCCCTCAATGTATAATGAATAGCTCCGCTCTGGAACTGTTGCCACAACCTATGCTCCAAGAGCATGATTGTGGTCAAATCTACACTTGCACATCATGATGCATCTTTTTTCATCAGTGTTTAAATAACCGAATGTACAGTATAGTGTCTTTAAATGCATAACTAGAGCAGCCTCCCTAAATTATACTGCTATAAGATTGAAATCTGGTGCTGTATGATTCGGTTGTATTTTTGTGTATTTTTCCTACCAGATATGGCAGGAAATTTCAAGTTTACATTGTTTAACAAAAAAGAAAAAACCTACAAATATAAAAAATTTACATTTTTTTGTTTATTGAAATTATGGGAGTGCTAAACCATTGCACAGTTTTTTTTTCCTCCATTATAATGAATCGCACATAGCTGCACACATGCTAGTTGTTGTCCCCACATACACAAGTTTATACTCTATACCTAAGTATACTCCTATACCCTAAAGTATACTCATATACACTAATTACTTAAAGCAAGTATGAGCAACATATAGCATAAACTTCATTTCCAATAATGCCTGAAAGTAAATGCTACTTTAATAAAAAAAAACAGTCTTGTCAAGAAAATGCAAATTATCTTACAAACATCCAAACTTGGAGATACAAATTAAGAAAAAAACTTTTAATGAGCTTAGCAACAAGTCCATACCACAAATTGTCAATCTCCTAGTTCACAATCCGAACGCTGTCAGCCCCGGTTTCCCTTGGAGAGGTTTGTTTCTGAAGTTCCGGGGTCCATCCCCACGGGGCAGCGATAGGTGTAACACAATATGTAGGTATTGCCCAGCAAGGGTTGGAGTATGCAGGCAAGGGTATTGTCAATATCAAACCGTTTTTTGGATATGTCATTTCGCATAATGTTTTTTTTTAAATTTATGATGTTTTATGAATGTTGACCCATCGGACTACTTTCGGTTATTATTATGAATTGGGAGAATTGGAAGAATTTTAAAAATGACTATTGGCGCAATTTGGATTCATAATGCATTCACCATTTGTTTTTGCAGTCCGGTGTGTGACGAATAGGAAACCATTGGATGAATCGGGCACATTAGGGCCAAGGTCATGTCATGTCATCGTACGGACCTCACTGAAAATACCCAATCAGCAAGATCAACTCCGTAGAGCCTGTACCCTACTGTACCTTGAGTCATTTCCAGCTACTATAGAACACACTATACTGGGGTAGAGACAAGTGAGTTGTTGAATTGTTAAAAGTACAAGACCCGATCCGCTAATAGCCTGTATCCATGACCCCAGATTGGTACCGGAAGTGGTCACAATCTGAAGAAAGCTAAACTATTTTTCTCATTTACCTTGTGAAATCTTAGGGATAAAGGTGTTTTGGTTGTGGAATTTCTACGAAAATTTTGGTCGACCAATAATTCATTTTTACAATTACACGGTACTCTATCTAACGTGCGTACAAAATCATGTTTTTAGCTCTCACATCAATCTGAAATATCGGTGCAAAACTCTACAAGATGGGTTTTTTTGACCATTCTATCCGGATGAAAAACCTGTATATACTTAAATCAAGTCTCCCCTTAGGTGCATGGAGTTTCTTTCAACTTTGAAAGTGTTTGTTAGTCCCTAAATTGGTAGACTAAATACAAGGGGATTGAGAGTTCGGCGTTTCCGCGGATTTCCGTGTTTTTCTCTTGCCCGT
>JAMKCH010083862.1:0-19488 GCA_023653785.1 Ophioderma brevispina
ATGATAAGGCAGCCATTTAGAAAAATACCCTAACCAATAAGCTTATGCTGACTAAGATTAGGATTATATCCGTCTTCACATCAGCAATGGGAAAACAAACATATGGCCAAAGGCATGGCCCATGAAGCGGCTATTTATATCATGACAAAGTTAACCACGATCTCAATCCATGGCGCATTTTATTCACAATATATTGAATCCAATACACCACCCTATGTTTTAGCTGACTTATAATACCCAGAACACGCATGGTCAGCTGTGGTCGTCCAAGGCTATGAACTGAGCATTGGTAGATTAGCATGTCTTACCTCAAAGTGTATGTGCTAAGGTATGTATGTAATAGCTTGTTGTTGTTTGGCAATTCAATTTAGTGTTCAGATCCCCCAGAAAACAACAATGCAAAATAAGGTCTTTCACCCTTAGAACCAGACTGCCACTCCACATGTTGCTAAATAATACAGCACACATCCTTGCAAAGCGGCATTGTGGTTCTCGAGGGGGAAAGGGTTCATATTGGAAAATTTCAATTACCCATTGAAGCATGTATTTAAAATTTTACATTAAAAGCAACTTTTTTGGATTTATGTGATGTGGATATTTTTGGAAAACCAGCAAAAAATAAACTTGTTGAGCAGGGGCTTTATAATGCGGAACGTTTCAAGTGCATCCGGTCTCATGAAAACTATAAGGGCTGCCTTCATTCTTATCCTTGTCCTTATATTCAAGTTCCCCTCATGGGGGTGCCACCCAAAATACTGTATTTTACGCTCTTGCCACATCACCAGACCTCACGATGAAACTATCATCTGAAACTACTGTCAGGATTGACAAATTACGTACTTCCTAACTGGGTAGGTTTTATTTTCAGGATTTTCAGAGTATTTCGTAATATTTGGGGGGGGGGGGGTTTAGTGACCCCCTGCAACTTATTTGACCTTGTATAATACTACATCAAGGACAGTTTACTTAAATACCCGAATATGCTAAATTTTGTGGTCACTAGAAGGTAAGTATATTTTATTTGTTCTTCATATGTTAACATAATAGTATTCCCCCCGGAAATAACCCCATTTGGGGGGTGAATTCAGGAATCGGCTTTGTACCTAAACATATTTCTTATTCTTTCATTAAAAATTCTTGATCTAGAAAAACCAAATTGACGATAAACTTTCACTTCCACACTGAAAGTATTTGTACCATCTGGTATAGGACACATATAAGTCGCATATTGGAAAGTGCACCCCCCCCCATGGTTCCTGCCACCAGACCTACTATCCCTGAAACTACTGTTTGGATTGAACAAATTACTTACTTCCTAAGTGCTGTATTTTGTATTTTTAAGCAATTTTCACTGTATTCTTAATAAGGGGGTCATTTAGTGACCCCCCCACAACTTATTTACCCTCTGATCATACTAAATCAAGGACATTATACTTAAATACTGAATAAGGTTAATTCTGAGGTCATTACACGGTGGATATATTATTTGTCTTCATATGACCATAAATATATGACTTTTTCTTAATGTTTTGACCCCCCGGAAATAAACCCCCTAGATTGAGGATGCGTTCAGGATTCGGCCTTCTTTACCTAACATATTCTTATTCCTCATAAAATGCTAGATCTAGAAAAAAACCCATGAGATAACTTCCTTCCAGGTGATACCTCGCTCATTTTTAGCCCGGACTAAATGGCCAAGACCTCATTTGGAGGACATTTTGGAATTTCATTTGAAAAGGTGCCGGTTGCTGTTTAACAATCGTAACTAGGTGCAACATGACTGGCAAACTGGGGCAATTTTTTCATAAGGTGGTTTTCTATGGCCCAGAATCAACAAGCACTGCCACAGACAATTGCCTAAGATCATTTGGAGTAGAAAGCAATCCATCAAATGGCTGTCCAAATGTTAATGATCATAGGCGCATCTTATATTAGCTTGCCCAATTTTAAGTTTTCGTAAGTTGATGTTCTTGCCAACTGTCTTGAATCATATTAGGGAGTATGGGCATTTTAACCTGACTATACCAATATCGTTTTACAGGTTGTTGTGGCAATTGCTCCAGAATAAAGTGCCGTTATGATCTTTCCAAAAGAAGCCAGAGTTTGACGAAGAGTGCTTTCAATGTTCGGCAATTGCAGGGTTGTGTACAAATTCTCTAATTTAGTGTTAAACAAAGAATATCTGAAACAGTGGTGTTGAAACTTTTGAGAAATCACATTGTTGGCATAATGGATGGCAAAATGTACGACATGGGGTGAATCTCTACAAATAAAATTGAAAGTGATGGAAATGGCTTGATTGCATCGAATGTCATATTTTGAAGGTTAGAATACTGAATGGCCTAAAAATGCATTCAAACTGGCCCCACCAAGTGCTTAAGGACTTCAAACAATGAAGGTTAGCTCTACCACTGGGAAAAATGTTAAGTCAAATAGTGGAAATTCAGAATTGAAATTTCCCAAATTTGCAAAAGTATTTACATTGCTGAGGCATTTTCATTCAGCAAGTAATTGGATTTGTTTGTGTGTAGAGTGCGATGAGAGGATGGAAGCTGATAGTAAGGATTCGTCCCTAAATTTAGAGCAAGAGAAAAGATCATTGAAGGAAACAAAACGTCCAGCAGCCCTTAAAGGAGGGTAGTCTGAAAATGACGTATGAGGACCCAAATTCGGGCAAAGATGGCACATTCCGCAATTAAGTTGTTGGTTTGCTAACAATTAATCCAGTTATGGAATTCAGATCATGTGACAAAATAGGCCAAAATAGTTTACATTTCTCGAGCAGCCTTTAGAAATGTGCCTCGTAGCAAAAATTACTAAAACCAATGGTCTTGTTATGCGGTGAGATAATTTCATATCCTCCACCAAATTGAATTGATAAAGAATCCATAAACTAAATTGTATTCCAGGTCACAGTGCCAATGGTCAGACACAAAAATGAGGGCTATTGCTACGAAACGCAAGAAAAGATTGGAAGGGATGTGGTTTGTGTTGAAAGGCAAGGTGCTATACCACGTACAAGGCCAGTGAAGATGTAGCTGCATTGGAGAGTATGCCACTGCTGGGATACGAGATCAAGGTCGTAAAAGGTAAGACTATAAAAGACACCCCAAGGTGAGGTAACCCCTAACATGGGAAGAAGGTGGCTATTTGAAAGGGAAAACATTACATAAGTATCTAGAAACACTGCTTATTCCGTATTAAGGGCCTATTATTGGGATATTGCCCCTCCTTAAGCAATAAAATCAGAAGTGATGGTTAAACTAAATGGTTAAGCAAAATTAGATTTTTTACTCTGATAGTATGTAAGGAACGACTTCACAACTCACCCGACGTTTGACTTGCAGTTCATGGCGGTGACATGGGTTTTAATTTTGTTGGAAACCTGATCGAAACTGAAAGAAACAGTGAAACCGGCAAGCAACCGGTGGTTGAGTTTAAATTTTCTTGCACTTGATTGGTTGTAAGATATATTACTAAAAAATATTGTCAAATTTCACTAGGACAGAAGTATAAAAAATGAACAAATTGTGGTCCTGTTCTGCATTAGACCTTATTACATAGACTTTTCAAAACAAAAATTACCGACAAGAACCCAGCGTAAGGCATCCTAAGGGTCTTCAACACGGAACTGTGGACAACGGCCCTGTGCGTATTTGGCCGTTAAGTAAGGGTGGCATCACTGGCAAGCGCTTGTGAATATACGCGAGGTATGAGGATGCAAGCATTGTATTCGCTTAAAGGTCGAATGTTTATTTGAGGTTATTGGCCCTTGCCACATTATTGGGAGCAAAACGATGCAAGTGTTGTACCCAGTTCTTAGCTAGCAGAAAACAGTTGGCAGAGTTTAGGAAAATAAGATTTAGAAATATGCCAATTAAGTGCATAAGATTTTTCAATACTGAGTTAGCTCCCCCGGCACCACCCCCACATGATGACCAAAAACTAGTTGATTTCACAAAGGCTATTTTCCAAACCAAGTAGAAAAAAAAAACCACAAAAAACAAAATAAACAAAAAATAAAAAAAAAAATAAAATAAAAAAAACAAAAAAAACTAAAAAAAAAAAAAAAAAAAAACAAAAAAAAAAAAAAAAAAAACAAAAAAAAAAAACTTTTTGATTTGAAGGATTGTAAATGTTGGTTTTGAAGGTCCCAGGAAATGCGATAAAACCTATTCAAATCTTATGGACATTTCATGCAATAAACTAGGCCAGATAAAAGATAACACTACCAGTGACACATTAGTGAAACAATTTTCAGTCAGTGTCATGAATAGATTCACACCAGTACCTGGAATTTTCATAATACTCTGAAATGATGTCATCACAACCAAATATTGAATTTTATAGTCACTCCTTGTAGATTGAGCACAAACCACATCAATTCTATTGCATTTCCTGGGACCTTTCAGACTACAAACACTTAGGAACACTCGCTAGATTACAATGAAAATAAACCTCACATATTCTATTTTTGTTGATCCATTTACTTGCTGCAGGCTTTATCTTAATGTATGTAAATAGCTGAGTAAAACAAATGTGGCATGTTGTAATTCTATGGTGTAATCCCATGATTGTGCTAGTGTGCTGGTGGCAATGGTGTACCCACCCAGTAAGTATTTCAATTTTATATCCAACAATGCTTCTACGCGGCCATTCTTTGGGGAAGTCGCCACATGAACAACTTTATTTTCCCCTGTGACAAAACAACCAGTCTAGTGAAACCAGTTTGGGGTTAGGTTTGAACAAAACCGAACCCAAGGTTTCCACATTCGCTAGATGGTTTTGTCACAAGGGAAAATTAAAGTTTTGGTCGCGTTGGGACTCCTAAAGAATGGCCCTTTTAAGGCCTTTCAAACTCAAAAAGCCCTGTGCAATTAATTTCCTATCAGTTGTAGCATGAAAAGACTTGTAAAGGAAAAATCATTAGGTGCCCTTACCTTGGGATAACTATGATTTTGACACTACACTCAAATAGGACTTTCATTTGTATGGCCATCCCACCCCAATTGTGCTTGTTTTGGGTGTCCATGTTTATATACCGTTTTTTATTTTGACAGTCTTTTTCTTTTGGTCCACAGTGGGTATTTAACTCGTTGATCATAGTGACCAAACAATGTTTGTCAAGTAGGAAATAATGATGCCCTGATAAAAAATGATGGTGTCTAAGTTGCAACCTGAATTTTCCTTTGCAGTATTATGAGGTATCGAACCTGGACTGTTCTACAAAATCTTTATCAAGGGCGGAGTCAGTCGGTGTTCAGAACACAGAAGAGCAAGACGGTGCTGACAAGTGAGTGTCCATAGACTAAAGAAATTATGCTATGGATTCTGTCGCATTTCTCTCAATTGGCGAGATTAAGGCCAGGTTGTTTTGAGTTGAGCTTTTAGTAAAGATGTTTGTGAAGTTTACAGCATACATTTGTTCAAACTTGCTTGCCCCAAGTGAAGGTTGTAAATTGCCAAAAGAATATCTCAACAATCACAATTACAGAAAACACTGCTATCCTGCCACACACTGTTGAATTGCCTTCATCAATCTGCTTTGCTTTTCAATCGATTAAAAGTTTTAAGTTAGGGCTTGGGATCTAGTCGGGTGGTTTCTATTAGACCTTGAACACATATGGAAAAATTGAAGGGGTGAGAATGATTTGCCAAGGTCTATTTATACCTCAGTGAATATTCATAACAGAAGCATGCGATTTCATCGGCTGATTCAGATTACAAGTGCTACTTCTTTACATCCTTGTCCACAAAGTAGGCGAGGTAATCAAATACTACATGGCTTATCGGGGAAATAAGGACTATTCTTCCCTCTGTACTGGCTGCAGGCCAATCACACCTCACTTTGACTTTGGAGCGATAGATCATAACCAGAACTTGGGGGAAAAAATTGTGTGCCTCATTTCTCATAACCTTGTATGATATATATAAATGTAGGCCCTAGATGTTTTGGAGTAACTGATAGGAGAAAAATTCAAAGTAATTTACTTTGCTTTCATTTAAAACAAATTTTAAAAAACCATTTGAATATCATTTTGCATACCTAGTTACAAATTTACATTGTCTAAATGTTGTAAGTTATTTATGACTGCACCAATGTATATGACTTGATTCTGTAATGGAATGACCAAATGGTTGAGTAGGCGCGCAGGATATAATGTAATTAACCAAAAATATCAGATGGACACAGTTACTAATCAATTTGTAAACTCTTAGTCACCAAGTGAAATTGTAGTAATTTACACTGTATATGTAAAATTACATCTCAAAAAGGTGCACATTTTTGAGGACAAATACTTTGCAATTTTTCCAATTTGTATTATAATGTTAATTGTTGGCTGACCCCAAACAGTCAATCGGTTCAAGGGAACTTAAAAATTGGGTATCTGAATGTCATCAAGAAAAACTTCACTGGTCATAGTTGACTGGGCACAAATACAATCCCTAGGCTCAACTCCTAGGCTCAACTTTCTAGCCAAATCTTCCATAATCGGTTCTCTCATTGTTCTATTTTGCAGATGGGCGTTTGCCATGATGATGCTACGTGCGTGATGGAGTTAGTGTAGTCAAGTGCTTCATCATATCCAGTGTGTGCCTTTTTTAAACAAGTATTTTAAATAAATATATTTTTATCAAGAAAAAACCTTGTGCCAAAGGCATATTTATAACTATCAGAAGTTGAACTATATTGATATTAGGAAGTAATACATACTGCAGCTTGTATGCTGCAAGTCATTAGTGACCAACAAAAGGGGACCATGATGAATTATCAAAAAAAGCCAATTCTGAAATCATTCCAAGTTTGTGGCTTGTGCTTATGGTAAAAGAAAAAATAAACCTTCCAATTGTCTCGCCTAAACAGGTTTAGGAAGAGATTATTGCGTTTGTTGTGCAGTTTCGTAGGTTTGCCACTTGGTTTTGGGAAATTTCAACTCAATAGGGGTCATGTGCTCCAGAAAAATCCTAGTAACATGTAAAAACTGGGACTTAAGTGCTAATTTTAGCCACTAACGTTAGTACTAAGAAACATTTCAGCATGATTATGAAATGTCTGTGGTTAAACTTTAATCTCCAAATACCGACATGTGTTTAGATACAGTACCGATAGGCACATATGCGAGGGCAGCGAGGGGGCTCAGGGGGCGCTAGACCACTCCCTCTGTAAAATTTGACAAACAGTGCAAAATCAGCCTAATTTGGACAATTTAGGGACAAAGAGTCTCAGGGCCTCCCGTCACATTTCAATGTATTATGTGATTGATTCAAAATGCCCTCGGGTGTATCCCCATGGGTATTTTCAATAAAAGTAAATGCAATCAAAAGAAGTGATTGCAACTTGGACATGGCGGAACTACAAACCGTGTCTGAAGGGGGGGTTTAAGGAAACCCTGGAATTGACCTAAATCTTAACCTGCATTGTACGCTTATCATACTGAGCGGATTACCTTTACACCAGTGTTGATTACTACTAGGTAATAGGTTTTAAAAATGACTTTTTCCCCATAAAAATTATCAGACAAAAAGATACACTAAGATAGCAGTTCCGAACATAAACAGTGTAAAAATTGGGCTGCTTGTAGAATAAATCCACAATATAATTCCATATGAAACGAGATTAGGATTGACATATGGAATATTCCGATTGAATGAGTTGTCATTATCAAAAATCTCGATATTATGGCGGTGTCCAAGCTCTCGATATAATGGTGGTGTCCAAGCTCTAGGATGCAAGTCGGACTTAGTCACCACTAAAACTGATGCAAATGAGGTCTACTACGAGATGTCATGAGTAGAAGTAGCACGGGCTGCTTGGGTTGGCAGATCATGCAGCTTCACCTGCTTGGCGGCACGGGCAGGGAAGATGAGCGGGACCGCTTCTTCTTGGCCAAAGATTTCCCGGAGGAAACCTTGGGCTGAGCCTCCTTGAGCGCATGTTCAGATCGATGCGCTTGGCTTGAAGCAAGCAGAGTAACCGTATTGTCACCAAAGGAGGAAATCACAGGACTCGGATTGGTTCGAGACCCCAAGATAGCTCGGAGCTCAGCGAGTGCAACGTAAAA
This sequence comes from Ophioderma brevispina, assembly GCA_023653785.1. Lineage (NCBI taxonomy): Eukaryota > Metazoa > Echinodermata > Ophiuroidea > Amphilepidida > Ophiodermatidae > Ophioderma > Ophioderma brevispina. The sequence goes on from JAMKCH010083862.1 coordinate 8,064, forward strand.
CAGTTCTCGCATCTGAGGCGGACTATGGCGTTGTGTTCCACCAGGGCCAATGAAGTTTCAGTTTGCCCGAGTCACTAGTGACGCTAGAATATGAGTATGTCTTGTCGCTACTAAAACAGAAAAAGTAGCCAAAGGTTATGCCAAGAGTGTTGGTAAAAACATTTCATTAAGTGTCCCACGGATACAAATGAGGGGTTACAACGATTCCGTCGTGTGCTGTATGAAGTTGTGCAGCAGTGCTTGACAGAATGAAAGGCTGCCTCAATTACATCCTTGGGACTAAAATATAAATTGTCTACAGCGGTGGTTTATATTTCTTATTTCCATTCAAAGTAAAATAGTATGGCGGAGTACCTTAAAAACTTCACCATACACTTCAGAGGGCATTTATTTAAATGTTCAAATTGAATGTAGAATTGAACCACCCTCCTTTCCCCGTTTTTTTTTAATCGTTTGTCCTTGGTCAGCTTTCTCAGAATGGCTTTAGCCAAAATGCACTTTGTGCAGACAGTCTTGAGATGACTCCTTGCTGTCATATCCTCAATAGTGCATTACCGCCAAACATAGCTATTGTCACATAATCGAGGATAGTGTTATTACAGCTCCACTCACTACTGCTAGCAATCGCATTATAATGACGAAATGTAAACGGTCGATTTGAGTGTTTATTTTCAAGAGTAGATGTGAAACTTGCTTTACTTGCCGTCTCTTCAGTAAGAGTAATTAAAGATGACATGGGTAGTGAAATATCTGAATTTCCAATGCATTTTAATTCAGCCCTTGCCTGTACGAAAATGTGAACCCGGGGCCGTTTAGGACGTGGTGCAAAACCTACTGGTAATCAATCTTCCTTTCAAGAATTTAAAAAATTTGCCATTCATTTTCTCCAAAAACGTTAGAAATATCCGATTTCATGCGTTTTTTTTAAATTAAAAAAAAAAAAAAAAAAAAAAAAAATAAACAAAAAAAATAAAAAAAAAAAAAAAAAAAAAAAAGAAAAAAAAAAAAAAAAAAAAAAAAAAAACAAAAGAAAAAAAAAAAATATTCAAGCTTGGTGCAGGCTAGTCATGGCTGGCATGGCGATGTTCAGTATTTTCTCCTCATGATACAAGGTAGCTCCTAAATGGGTCTGTAAAATGGTCTTCTACAAATTGGGAAAGAATTCTCCATTCATGTTCTTGTAGAGTTTGCTGTTAACACTTTTCTTGTGTGATATTGCTACAATAAATTAGGCCACTGTACCACCAGATACTTTATTACCCTTAGTGGTGCAACTGCGCAATAATGCTGGCCCTGCACGGCCAACTCTTGGAGTTTAGTTTTGTCGAGGGATTGGTTTTATGTACATAACTTATGCCAGTGAGTAAAATGTCTCTTCACCAAAGAAGCATTGGCTGCTTAACCATCAATCGAGCAAATGCTTGGGTTGGTCTGAAACATCAATAATCACCTAAATTTTCTGGTTTGTCTAAATCTGTATCCATTTCTGTGAAGTTTGGTCTTTGCAGTAACACAGGCTTTGGAAATGGGCCCACTCTATTTGAAAGTTTTCAATTTAAAATTTCATCTTTTATCTTCAACTTAAAATTTTCTGTGGTTGCTTTACGTGTTCCTCTACAGCTGCGCTCGATGCTGAATCGTTTGCTACCAGACATTGAATACTACTAACAGTAAAATACAAGTTACAGATGTGAGTTATTCCCATAATACAACGCCGGCCTCAAGGCGAACTTGCCCTTTCTAAGGTAGGAGACACCCCCCTAACCACAAAAAAAAAAATCCCACAAACCACAAAAATACGCTAACATCATACCGCACGACCCCCCCACCCCCCCCCATCTATCCCGCCCCCCCCCCCGTGGCCACCCCACACCTAACCCAGTCAGAGTGTGTTGTGTGCGGTCGACTTTAGTGTGTGTGTTGTTTGTATGGCACTTGTGTTTTACTCGTGTTTGATTGTTTCTTGTGCAAATACAGATTTGATGGAAAATACCAGTAAATTCCTAACCACCACTTAATTTACGAAACATCTCGCATCACCCCAACATTCACTCAAGGTTTCAGAGGTTCTGTTGTAATGATTGAAACATGCATGAAAATAATTGACCAGATGCCCTTTGCAATGCAAATTCAGTTTTTGCGGTAGGCTACCCTTAGGCAAACGTGTTATCGGTACGTATAACTTTTATTTCCCGGACAACGACCCAACCCCCCCCCCCCTTTCCCGCTTACTCCCCCACCCCCCACCCACACCCCCCCTACCCCCACCCCCCCCTTCCCCCCCACCCAACCCCTTTCCCCTCTCTATTCTCCCCCCCTCCCCCTATTCCACCCCCCAACTTCACTGTCGCCTCCCCCCACCCCTCACCCCCCCCTTTTCCCCCCCCCCCCCCCCCCCCCCCCCCCCCCCCCGCCCCTCCCCCACCCCCAGCCCCCCCCCCCCCCCCCCCCCCCCCCCCCCCCTATGAGCTAGCACAATAGAAATGACTGCCATTAGCTCTCGAGCAGATGCCCGTTTGTAGATTTGCTTTTTAGTACTATGTGGGTAACCTATGCACATCCCATACTATATCTGAAATCTGTAAAATTTGGCTTAAAAGCTCCTAATTTCTGTAACTATGTTTTACGGTAAAATGAAAAAATTGGTTTTACTCTCTGGAAACTATGCTTAATCCAAAGTGGTACAGATATGGTGCCCCCACAAAGCTGAAGAAATTATACAAGTCTTCCAAATGATTGTTCTGTATTCGTCATCCTTTGTAGCAATTCCTTAGGGCCCATCTTAAAAATTCCTTCTTTTATTCACCAAAGTCAGCTGCCCCCTCCCCATGGAATTCTGTACTTCCTGAGGTTATAGGCCGTCAATATGTTCATTTCGATCTATAGTCGTCAATCCTAGTCTTCATAATGGATTTTTGTTCAGTAAATTTAAACTATGTCAACTTTATCCGCGTTTGACTGTAGTCGGGAGTAATTTCCAATAATGTACCCTGAACGAGGCCTGTTCCTAATATCTAAAAGAGGCAATATTAAAACTAAATTTCAAATAGAATTACAGCAATTGTAAAATAGATGCATATACAACACTGAACCAGCTCACACCCATCCATGATAAAATAAGATACCCAAATTTGAAGCAACCATTCGCATAGAAAAACACAGCTTCACAGATATAATGAGCAATTAAAAGTTATTACGGTATACAAACATTCATACACTGATGACAAAGTTTCAATCACCAATGTATCAGAAAAAATGCAAATACTACTGATAATCGCAGGATAATAAACAATAGAAAACATTACGGCAATATTTTAGAGTTAAATTGAGGTCTTATTATGTGTAATTGAATGGTATGTTTTAATACAGATTTTAAACACAGAGTAATAAAAAAAAATATTTTTTGTTTCCCCCATTGCTACATCCTACCAATAGTCATACCTTAAAATTCTAAATATAAATAAACCAGTCTGTGCAGATAACAGACTAGTTGCCCCTTGAGTAGTCGCCTTTACGACACTGTATTTATTCACATTGCGTATATTTTGCTTATTGGCACTTGGTATGAATATTCTGGAAGCGAGGGGTTACCAATGGTCTAAATCTTGCTTTGGCTTTTCTTCCACTTCCCTCTTTTTTTCCAATGGCAAGTAGTATTTTCATTGTTATAAATGAATTCGATGTTACGGTGTTTTGTGTCCCAAATGTCAGAAATTTTGCCACTGATTTCATTACAGCGTTTGTCTAAATGTAGAAATTTGCCATTTCTGAGCACCATATCTTTCCTTCAATTTCACACCAGTGCTGATATTTTTCACTGCAGCGAGAATACTTTATAGCATGCGCCTGCCATTCTCAAACTTTGCGTTAGGTTTTGATCAATGTGCTTGGACAATCAATTTGATAACGGCTTTGTCAAATTCTGAGCCAGCGATGGTCTGTTTTTGCGACTGGAACGTGTAGGTAGGAGTCTTTCAGATCAAAGAAGACACCCAGCTCCCCTTCAAAGGACGGCGCAGGATCGACGAGAGCGTCGCAGGGAGCTGAGGCGACGCGCCAGCGCATTAAAGCCTCAGTTGCCGGTAACCCCAGTAGAGAGGCTAGGACGTCCAAAGGCATCGGAGGCTTCCGAGGAGAAAGCTCACCCTCGCCCAACGAGGATCTGAGTCGTTGGGCTAGGGACCAAAGGAAGCACTCGCCTGATACCAAGAGGTCCACCGCCAGGTCTAGGTGCCGCAACTGGTCCTCCCAGAAGTGGGGCCTACCATTTCTTTTCATCTCGCCTTCCAATCCCCACCCCTACCCTCCTTCCCTTCCCACCTTCGAGAACGCAGTCGGGGCGGCCTTGCCCGTTGGAAACTTGGCGCTAGGTCGAGATCTATAGTTGGAGTCCTCAGTGAGGAGTAGAAAAGTCTCCTTCGGTAGTTCTCCAAAGACCCCCCTCTCCCCCTGGCGAAAGTTTTCACCGGGTAGGAAGAGAGTTCTGAGGACCTCCCCCGGGAGCGTTTCCACAGAAGACCAACGGTTTGTGGGAAGCGTAAACGCCTGGACGCGTTCCGGAGGGAGGATAGGGCAGACAGATTGAGCTGTCCCTCCTCCGCACGCCGATCGGGCGCGCAAGGAAGGCCGAAAATCCAGCCGCCTGGCAGCACATGAGGGTGCAAGCGGGGGAAGAGAGTCCACCTCCTTCTGCTCCGAAGCTGCCGCGGACGTCGACAGCTGCGAAGGAGTATCACCCAAGTGACTCTCGTCCGAGCCCGAGTCCAACCCGCCAGCGCTGTACTCCGAAACATCGGAAGTATGCGGCTGGTAGGAGTATCACCCCATACGCAATGCGCAATACAAACCGTACAGAAAACATAACAAGCGTGCCGTGGAGGTAGACGGGTACGGCAACGTCAGCACACAAAAAACCAACTCGGTAACTGAGTCACCACCGGTTAAAGAAATTTTCAAAAGTTTTGACATATTTTAGTAAGTATACAACAAGCATAGATAACATAATACACACACCAGACCATATCAATTGTTAGCAAGCAAGCCGCTAACAAATAACATAACAACTCACACATAGTCAAAGGCCGTCAAAAGCAGCAACAAGTGAGTCAATGGCTGCCTTGTTTACCTTATTTTCCGCTACACATTGATCATATGACCGCATCGGCGGCAAAAAAAGGATAATAATAAGAGGCTCCGAAGGTGAAAAAGTCTGTTTATTCCGTTCCGATTGAGAGAGGGATATTTTTGGGTTTGGGTGGTGTGGTTGGGGGTGTTGTTTTTTGGCCCCTTCCCCCTACCCCCTCCCCCCCCCCCCCCCCTTAAATCCAGTAGTTATAGGCCATAATATATCCAGATAGTTATGGTATAGGAGGAGTATTCCGTATGAGACAACGAGTCCAGTATCAAAAATCTCAGTTAATTTGGCTGGCTAATGACAGAGATGCGGTAACACGCGTCCGTTTGGTAAGGCGGCCAAAAACGGAATTGAGGAAGACTATGGTCGACCGGTGTGTGACCTGGGGGTCAATGGTCAAGACCATTTCTTCTTTTAGGGGTGCTAAAATAGGTATTTTGGGGCATTCCACTTCTCAGAAGGGACATGCATATGTTTCAGTCAAAAATTGTGTAAAGGAAATCGGTTCAGTGTAATGATTGGATATTTTCAGTGACATTTTTCACTTGATGGTATGATTGTATCATGGTGTTACAGGACCAATCTGCAGTGGCTAGCTAAACACCTAATTTGCTCTGAATCATGCATTCATAGGTGGGTGAACAGATGCCCAATGAGCTGAGACATTTCATTGCATTGCGTATTGAAAGGGCCTGTCCCCAGGAAAGCGGGCAGATATTTTACTTCGTCCAGTTCTTTTTGGCTTACTGACACACCAAATTATGTGCGCGTAATGCCGAAACATCGGTTTCAGGCACTGGCATCATGTCTCAATTTTGTAAAGAATGAAGAAACAAAATAAGCGGACCCTAGAAATCACCAGGATTACAACCAACTCAAGATTCAACCACTTATCGACAGTGGCTGAACATTGGAGAACAGTTGTTGAGCCAGCCAAGCACGCTTCAATCGATGAAAGCATGATCAATTTCGTGGCCGAGTGAGATTTTCGGCTATTCCCCCTTTTTCCCCCCTCTCTTTTTCCTTTCTGGCAATGCATCAAATCGAGCATCATCGTATGGTGTGAAGGGATTGACCTCTGCGATCCTCTACAGGTTACTGCATCAAATACGACATACACTGGCGTCACTAAGATATGATAGAGATCTGGGGCAGGCTGTAGGTCTACAAAAACTGGCCCGCGACATGCAGAAGGGACAATTTTTTATACGGACAGCTTTTACACCAGTCCGACTTTGGTACGCAATTGAGGCAAATGAATATGGGGTCGTCGGCACCGTACAAATAAAATCGTAGAGCATGCCGGGAAGCGTGAAAGCACGGCCAAACACATGATGCCAAGTTGTGGGCAGGATACGATCCTGGCGTGTCTTTCAAGATCGCAACGACGTGCGCATTTTTAGTACTGTCCATGACGCGCGAATGAATGAGCCTTGCAAGACGCATGCAACAGCTAATGAGCGCTTAGAACATTGGGCGATGAGAATGGTTCATTTCGCACGCGCTACCATCAGGACGTGATATAACAAGTACATGCGAGGGGTCGATGGATGAACAGCTTTTGTGGTACATGCGTGCCCACCATAGGACACGCATATGTCAAGGTATTCAATATTGTTGGATATCTCCTGATCACTGTTCAGGATTCTCCTGGAGCAATCATACTGCTCAAAGATCGCTGCAAGTCACTTTCGACGAGACTTTATTGGTCAGTTGCTTGCGCCATACTTCAAGCCAAAGGCATTGAAATCCCCTGCGCAGGGCAGGTCAGCGTCCAGGATGCCGGGGCTCTTCAGCCTGATCTTGAAGGCTGAAGGTGCACATTGTATCGAGAAAGGCCCACCAAACTTTCATGAGTTGCTTGCAAACGGATACCTTTTCCGCAAAATTGGGCTGGTTTTGGACCTTTCGAGTATGTGCTTTTATTTTCAATTTCTTTTCATCGATTGGTCAACGATCGTGAGGTCCAGACACTTCTCCTGTTACTTGAAGGAAGTGCATTTTTTGAAAGTCAAGAGGCTTCTGAGCCATGTTCGATGCCGCTTTGTTCACATCACTGGGTTTTTGGTCAGCGATATTATTCTGTGGCATCCATTAGCGTTTTAGAACATTCTCCCAAAATGTTCTCCCATTCACTTGGAAAGCCCAGCTGAGCTCATCCAGGTACCTGGGGAAGAGCCTTTTAAATGGTGAATTCATTTAGGTAAGATATGTGTATTCTCTAACGCGGACCTGAAGAAATCTGTACAGTTTTGACGCAGAGCTGTTTCGAACATGCAGCGATTCTTGCTCAGCTCCGCCCCAAACCATTTTTTAGCATGTTTGGAGAGGTCGGATTTTCTGTGGCTTTTAGTCAAGTCTTTGTCCAGGCGGTGGCTCGGCGGTCTCCAATTTTACTTCTGGTGGTCTTCGGTATATTTACTACTGTGAAAGACGGAAGAGATGCAGTTTGAAAAAAGTACAAAAATCTGTCACTGAAAATGATGAGCAATGCCCATAAATTTGTATAACCGTTCATTCATCATAGGATGTTTAGTAAGGATGTGGTATTTTAAACTATAGCGCCACTTTGATGACCATTTTGATGCGTATCTATAGGAAGGGGGGCATGCCGTGGCGCAATTGCGGATGCTTAGAACATCTCGCTCACGGTCACGGTCTGGTGTGTGCCTCGTCTTCTCCACCCTACACTTCCTCCCCCTACCCACCCCCCACTTATAATCCCCGCCCACTCTCCCTCCCCCCCCTTCCCCCCCCCCCCCCCTTCCCCCCTAACCCCCCTTCCCTTCCCTCACTGCTCCATTTGTCTTTCTTTTTGCCTCCACCCCCTTTAGTGGAAGGGAGTTTCAAAATCGCCCCCACCCCCTGGTACCCTACCTCCTCCTTTATTTTGATTTTCTTCCTGGTTATTTTTGATCACTTGTTTGTTAAAGCTAGATGCAGAGAAAATAGTTACTCCTTTAAGAACTTAAAATATTGGGGACTATACCCACCTTTTTTTTTCAATAAGTTGATAAGGAATAACTAGCCTTGTTTCTCAACAAAATGTTCCATAAGATAACATAAACAGCAGATTGCATAACTCTGTCACCCCCTTTTAGCACCAAAGTAAAACTGTGTGCACCATTTCCAATTTATTTGTGGAGAGGAAACACATTTTCAATCAGGATAAGCTCTGGGGACCTTGGTGGGATTGTAAATAATTCAGCTTAAAGGGCCTGCCTCCCACTAGCTGGAATTTACCTTCCAAGGTTGTCAAAAAAATTTCATGTTTTATGGAGGTAGATGACAGTTATGTGTTACTTTCAATTATCTCTCCATTCACAGTTGGGGGGTCTCCTTGGGCAGATGTAGCTGGGGAAGGAACACCTGTTCCCATTTCTGGGTACTGACTGTATTTAATTTTTCTTCACAGAAAAATGGCTTTGGTTTTATTTCTGGTGTTTCACTTTCAACTACCAGTGGTAATACTGAATTTCAAGTTATTTTTTTCTTCAAATCAATGTTAGTATAGCTGTCATACTCTTATCATACTTTCTTCCTTATAGAAATTGTTGGTGTTGTTACTACTTACGGGTTTGATGTATGCTATTTTTTCAAGTAAACATTTTAGTCGTAAAAAATTTCATCATTCGCCCCCCCCCTTAGATTCATTATCAGGGAATACGCGTTCATTGTAATAGATTGTCATTTTCCCCACCCATCTCGCCTTCTCTAACTCCCCTTCTTTTCTCATCCCCTCTACCACCCCCCCCCCCTCTATGGTCTTTTTTTCTTTGCTCCTTCTCTTCCTATATTCATGAATTCAGTAGGGTGGTGGCACAATATGTTCCCTACAATCTTCATCATATCAAGCAAGAAACATATGCCTAATTTCTAATTGTTTAGTTTTGCATTTGTCATTTTTGAGACAAATTGTATTAAAATTTGTGTACACCATTTTCGTTAGGCTAACATCAACCTGGTAAGTGTTATAATAGCAGTTACTCTAAGATTATTTACAGAATTAAGACTACAACCATTGAGGGATTTTGACACAGGAATAAACCCCAAATCAAAAAAGTACACAGTATCATCTTCTAAAGTTATTTTAATCCAAAGAGCTAGCTAGAGTGCAATCACATTTTAGAGAAAAAAATATTCTGCATTCTATAATATATTGAGAGCTGTCTTAAACATGATCAAAGTATGCTGCAGGTTTATAAGAATATCAGAATAAGACAATTATTATTTTTCAATAGTGTAGTAACATGGACATTGTTTGAAAAAAAGTAAGTATACTATTACCATGAATGCTAACCTCAAACTCAAAAGTTAATTGTCGTGCATCAAAACAAGTCAAAATGTTAAGAATTGTAGGCCTACTAAATTATAGACTTAAATCGGGTCATCCCCTTTAAATTATGTTACTGGTTATAAGATATAAAATTAATTTTAATTTGATTTTATACGCACTTTGACATCATCCGAAAAATAACGGAGAAAATGTACGTATAATACACATCACATGTAGAGGTCCTACTACATCGTCTCAACCACACCAGTCACTAAAAAAAATAAAAACGCTGCGAAAAGAGACTAATGCACCCCACGCCCGTGTTAATATGTACGCACGCCGTTGGCAAATGGGACGCTGGCCGTATAAGAGGTCTTTGATAAGAAAATATAATCTGAATGTTAAACAAATCTTAAAGGCCTCCTCCCACTAGCTGGAATTTTTACCTTCAAGGTTGTCAAATTTCATTTTTATGGAGGTAGATGACAGTTCTGTTGTTTACTTCATTTCCACCTCCATTTCACATTGGTGGTTCTCCTTGGGCATAATGTTAGCTGGGTACTGACTGTATTTAATTTCGTCTTCACAGAAAAAGCTTGGTTTTATTCATGGTGTTCACTTTCAACTACCAGTGGTATAAATTCATTTCAAGTTATTTTTTTTCCTTCAAATCATGTTATTGTCATAAGCTGAAGATACGCTTATCATACTTTCTTCCTTATAGAAATGTTATGATTTTTTATGTGATATAACAAGTAAAATTTAGTGTAAAAAAACCCAAATCATTATCCAGTGAATGTTTCACTGAATAGATTGTCATTTGCCTTTCGCCCTATATTCATGAATCAGTAGGGTGTTGGCACAATACTACGTCTTTTCCCATCATTCAAGCAAGAAACATATGGCCTTTATTTCTATATTTGTTTAGAGTTTTTGCATTTGATTTGTAGACAAATTTGTATTAACATTGTGTACACAACCATTTTTCAGTTAGGATTCAAAATCAACCCTTTTTAAGTTTTATAATAGCAGTTACTCTAAGATTATTTAGAATTAAAAGACTACAACATTGAGGGATTTTGGACACAGGAATAACCCCAAAAAAATCAAAAAGTCCAATCACTCTAAAGTATTTTAATCAAGAGCTAGCTAGAGTCAATCACATTTTAGAGAAAATATATCTGCATTCTATAATATATTGAGAGCTGTATGTAACTGACAAAGTATGTGCATGTTTATAAGAATATCAGAAGAAGACAATATTATTTTTCAATAGTGTATAATACACTTGTTTGAAAAGAAAGTAGTATACTATTACCAGGAATGCTAACCTCAAACTCAAAAGGTAATTGTTCTGTGCCTCAAACAATTCCAAAATGTAAATTGTTAGGACTACTAAATACAATGGCATTGTATTTTTTTTTTTATTAGTATTGGTATAAAAGTAAAAAAAAAAATAATAGAGTGCTTTGTAAATATGTCTTAAACATTATAGATTTAAAATTATTCTGCATTCTATAATATATTGAGAGCTGTTATTACCATGATCCAAAAGTATGCCTGGCAGGTTTATAAGAATATCAGAATACACACTTATTATTTTTCAATAGTGTAGTATACATGTACATTGTTTGAAAAGAAAGGATGTATACTATGACCATGAATTCTAACCTCAAACTCAAAGTTAATTGTCGTGCCTCAAACAAGTTCAAAAATGTCAGAATTGTAGGCCTACTAAATTATAGACTTAAATCGGGTCATCCCCCTTTAAATTATGTTACTGGTTATAAGATATAATATATATTTTATTATATACCAGTTTACATACACGTATGTACGTACATACATACATATGAGGTCTTTCACTCACTCACTCTGGCATACCTATAACAAAAGGTGATAGTTCAGATCAATACCCGACCTCAAAGTACCTGTGTTAGGCGGGGGCCGAGTACGTTTATGCATACTATCTAACATCAGTCGTTCTTTAGATTTAGAAAGTCTTCAGAATTTGG
>JAMKCH010083863.1:0-17178 GCA_023653785.1 Ophioderma brevispina
GAAATCGTACCGGTGGCACGTCGTACAGGGTTCATCTGATAAATAGGCTTTATTTCAATTGAAATTAAACATTCTAACATGTTTGATTTGAACGTTATGAAGTATGAAGAACCACCCACGACGAGTCCTATTTGGGGTTACAGGCACGCCTGCAAATAGAAACTGATAGCTCCTTGTTTTTCCTCAAATTAGAATGTTATACTAATGCAAATTTCTTACAAGAATAAGTCATGGTATGTAGGAGATTTTGTGCATCAAATTATCTGAGTCTACCACCATGATTTAGGCTCCTGAAAGGTCCCGTGTACATACAGGGTGAGTCAAAAAAAAAACTGACCCTGATTGTGTCCGCCATTTTGAATGTTAAATAAATAAATTTATTTAAAAGTAACATGTTCAATAAATTACGTTGTTCATTATCTTGAATTTGCTGACGCAGAGATCATTCCCATCGGTTGAGTAGAGGCCGGGCTGTAGTTCTTTGAAGCAAGAATCTGCAGGAATAAAAACCTGATTTTTCTTCTGACAGGATTCTTCGCTGAACGCGTTCATTTCAATCGTGAATTGTGGACAGAGCAAGAAGACCGACCACTTGATTCAAACGAGTAGCTCGGTCTATACCTCAACCGATGTGATAATCTTTACAGCCAACTTAATAAAGATAATGAAAACCCAGCTTCAGATGATACCAAGTATGTTAGATATATGTTACTTAAAAAATTCAAAAATTGGCAGGACACAATCAGGGCAAGTGTTTTTGACTCACCCTGTATTACAGAAGGCCCAGGTGTGGAGAGTGCCAAGTGTCAATGAAAAGGGCAAAAAAAAAAGACATACGAGTCCCTCAAAAATATTATCGTAGAAAACATTTTAAAATATTTCTTAAAATTACAGATCACGGACCAAAACTACAATTCTTAAAGGGTGATCAGAGATGTCACAATGATTGTTGAGTGAGTTATTAAATTATAATCAACTAGCATCAAAGATAAATCACTCAAATACCTAATTCAAAGTTTGAGATGAAAAGGATTTGTTGTTTGATGTAGTGTATAACATTCATCTGTAGTATAACAGTAGCATCGGATACAGTACAGTGGATAAGCACATAAAACAATGTTTTTCTGAATTTTCCAGATTGAATCAACCAAATAGGTAGCTACGTTTAGAAACTATACAAACAAGATTTAATCAAAAGTGAATTCTAAGACAAGGCTAAGAACTCACCCCCCCCACCACCCCCCCTTCCCCCCCCCCCCCCCCCCCCCCAGAGTACCTTTAACTCCTAGCTTGTGATGGTAAAAACTCGTGGAGCAATCCTTCCGAGAGGGAAAATACGCTTAAAATCACTGCCAGAAAATACAGCGAAAAGTGTACATTGGACATGAAGCACAGGAGGGCAACGGCGAGACCTCAATTTACATCACTCGAGACAATAATTGTTTTTATTCTTCCAAGAACAAATGATTTCCACAATGGCATGACTGGCAACCAGCCCCACATTGTGCTCATAATGGGTGCTCGTTGCTGGGCCCAGGGGAGACAAGCCAGGAAGCCACATGCGGTTTCTACGCTAAAGCAGCCTAATCCACCGCTAATGAGGCACCTTCAACAAAGACTGGGACAATGTAGGAAAGGGAAAACCCCTGCTCTCCAAACAAGGGCAATTGTACTTCATTGATTTCCAATTAAAAACAATCACAATGAAAGGAAAATAAAATCGAGTGAAGTGGTTGTTGTTCAGGGCAACCATCTGTAAATCCATATGCCTTCTCACATGAGGGTCACCACTATGCAAGAAATCAACAAGATGTATGAGAGAAGTGTTTAATAATTTCAAGCACAGACAAGCTAAGACCAAGTAAAATTAAATTTTAGTTTCTCATCCCGTCCGCATCTTTATTTGACAGAAGCATCAATTTTTTTCACAACGAGGAAAAGAAAAAAAAAGATGAAATTTCGATAGATTTTCACTGTCAGTATTTGTTTGGTTCATTTGCAATAGTTGTTCCCGACCAGGACTATATATTTGGCAAGTTGGCGGGGCACCTAAGAAGGTCTGCGTAAAGACCCGTAGGTTATCGTCTTTGGGGGGAAAACTGTTATTTTGCAAAAGGAAAAAGTGCCTGCATCCTCCTCCTTATGAGCAATTCACAATCCATAGTATTATCAGTACATGCCAAACAAGCGAAGATTTTCATATCATTGAAGCTGTTGGCCTAGAGTATGTATGATGGGGCACAAATTATTGACCTTCTTTTAAGCCCAAATTACTTTCTGTAAAAGGCATATTTACAGTCTCTCCATTGTAGAAAGATTTTACAGCATCCTTCAAGATTATGTCACTCTACTAAGTTTGTAATTCCATTCAAAGAAACATGCTGATTTTGGTGAAAAGAAGAAAAATGGATCACAATTTAAATTTAATACCCAAACACTACTTTGAAACTTGATCAGTGCACGGGCCAACCAAACAATACTGGATGCTCCTCTCATCCGAGCCAATGGTATTTGTGTCAATCCCACAATGCAGAAGTTTTTGGAAATTTAACCTCAATAGGATAGTGATCACAAAAAATCCTATTCTTAACACATAAAAACCTGACTTTAAACGCTCATTTCGCCCATAAAGCGTTAGTACTTAGGGATTTTTTTGCATGATTATGAAATGTCTTGTGGTTCTTAACTTTTGAGACACTGCATCCCTAAGTAATAACACAGGTGTTGAGTACACGTAAAAAGTTATAGGAACAGTGACTATCATTATGGGATTGATGCAAAACACCCTATGGTCTGTTACGCCAGACCTCCAAATGCTATTTTAAAACAAATATGATTTAATCTTTTGCAAACGTTGGTCTTCCATGAAAACTTAACCTAAATTGAATCTTGATTGATTAATATGTGTGGTCTTGCTGTTTCTTGAAAGAAAACCCATCATTCTCCGCAATTTCCATTCAATTTGCAAACTGGAAACACAATGCTTTCCCAATGCGGGAGATATGTCCACTTTAACGCAAACCCACCGCCACCCTGGCACCGCATCTGCCCCAGACCTGAGTAGAAACCACCATTTAATTCTGCTGCATCAGCTCCAGATAGCCAAAAATATCATATTTAGCACGAGATTCCAATCACCAAATCATGGAGGTGGCAAACAAAATCAATGTAAAGTAGTTTTATGGTGGAGCGGTAAACACAGTGAGGCTGGGGTACTGGCTGAGAGAATTCGGACTAGTACAGAAAATCATGCAACGCTCGGCCTGTCGCCAAGCACCACGTTACGACGCAATACCTCGACTGATGTCTCCTGCCGCTATACAGTAAGCCATTTTTTTCTTTTCGGTGCCTAGACCCAGAGCAGTTGGTCCCAAGAATTAAATGAAAACTCCCCTACTTTCATTTGTACCGACGGCTGGTCCTGGCAGCATGCCTTCTTTGTTATGTTTGTTTCAACGCCATCTCGGGGGGATCCCCGTGCGAAGAAAAGAGAGGGGGCTAGTGAGAGTGTTCCTTTGGGTGGTAGACAGATGCATTTTAGTACAATTTCCTGATGGATCGGTTGCCGACTAACAAGATAATAGTTCAACAGTTGTTCCGTCGTAAGTATATGTGATATTTGACTTTTCCCAATCCAAGACTTTACATTTGTGCAGAAGTACAGAAAACTGTTACAAATCTGTAATCTGGTTTTAAAGTCATGCAATGAAATCCTTATTTTAATGGGCGAGTACTGTTAGAATGCTTTTAAGCAAATTTTTACACAAATTTTTAAAATGTGAAATTCATACCCTCGGACATGATTTTGAGACGAACACTGTTAAAGGTGATACCACAGAGTGGACATTGCCTCAACCTACAATGAATATTGGGCAAGTGAAAAGGTGAACCCAGGAATTTCTTGGCAAGGCAATAACCTTCACAGATATTACATTTGTCCTGTACACTCAATGCAATTACCACTTCATCATCATTCCACTTCCCTGAAATTTATCCAAGTAAACCAAGTTTCTAACAAAAATGTAGTCTATTTCTATATCCCTACCCCAACTCTTGCCCTAACACCCGTACACTACTAAAACTAAGCTCCTGTCCATTATGCCTGCTCTGTCCATTCCTCCTGTCCCTTCCCGCTCTGTCCTATTTCCTTCCTGCTGTCCATTTTCCTTCCACTTTTTTCTGTATTTTTCCAATTTTGTCCATTCCCCTTTTTTAGGTTTATTTATAAGCAGAGATAATGGACAGTAGGCACAATTGCGGACAAACAAAAATGGACAAATAGGAAGTGGTCAGTGAAATGGAAAGTAGGAAAAAGTCAAGTGAAAATGACAAGAGTGTGGACCTTGACAGGATGGGAACTAGCCAGAACTGACTTGGCTAGAAGTCCAGGACACCGGACAGCACAGCATCACTGGACAGCTATGACAATCAGTACTTGCCTGAAAAGTGGAAATTGAAAAGAGTACGACAATGGAACGAGTGTGCAGATGGACAGAGTGGACATACCTATTACCAGGCAAGTGTGCCCCTGTCCCGTGGCCTGTACCCCGTGGGCCCCTGCCCAGCGTGTCCACATTGTGCCGCGTGCCCCCTGCCCGCGTGGGCGCCCTCCGTCGCCCCGCCCGCTGTGCGCCCCGTCACACAGACAACAGATGAAAAATACCATGTACCTGTACAGGGAGCCATGAATAACATTGCAATCGCATAGGGGTGCCCAATGGGCAAAATCACCGTCGGTACTGACCCTATCTTTGTCTTTCACTTCCTTTGGTCAAGAAAAAAAGACATTCGCCCTTTGTCCCCTACAAGGTCTTGGGGTAGTCATGGTGTTACAAAATTTCACTTCTCATCACCATCACCCTTTAACCGGCCAGAGCTGCAGTCTCCTCAAGAACTAAGTACTCGCCTTCTGATCTGTGGCCTTTCCTGGCCCAGCATGGGCTTGGCTTTTTTTTCCTCACTCGATTACATGTGTCCTCAGTTGATTTGCTGAGCATTTCATTTCCAAATCCGGAATAAACTAGCCCACAGGCTTTGGTGCTTAGTCAACTTATTGCAATATCTCGTAATTGCTTCCCATCCAATACCATCTTGGCACAAATACAAAAACCGTTCCGTCCTAATACTATATCGCCGTTTGCTATTTGGAAGGGTTGTACTTTTTCAGATATCACTTCGTCATTTATTCGTCCTTAAAGCTCATTGGACATTAAATAAAACTTTTCAGATTCCACATTATTCACATTGCATTATTTGTTTAAGAAATATGACCAAGTGCTAATTAACCTTTAAAAAAAAAAAAAACCATAGGGAAGAGTGAAACGGTTTTTTTTTTTTAAACGCTGACATATTCATAATTACACTACTGAAAGCACACGCAATGAATAAGGCCGTAATACTTCCATGAAAACAAAAATCACAGACAAGTAAAAGATTAAAACAACCTGGATTGAGCGAATAATTGTCAAACACAAAACTTTGTTCTGTCTATGCAATATTCACAAATTTCTAAACAGAATCACAAATATTGTCCTCATAATATTTTCCTACGTAGTATAGGCCTTTTAACAATTATCCCTTTGTGAAGATTTTTGTTGGCAAAAACAGAGGTTCCTTCCAATGGTTAAAAGACATGTGGAACTAAATAATGTACTTTAGTGTAATACCCCAACAAAGGCTTTTATCAATGAGGGTCAATTTGTGAAAATTTTATGTGCAAACCGGAGGTTCCTTCCAAATCGTTAAAAATAGTACAGCACAACCAAAAGAAATGTTCTTTAGTGTATAGGCCCTCTCCACCAACAAATGCAAAACTCTAGCAGCATAGGTGTGACAGGCCAAAAATATCCCATTTCAGCCTTTCTAAGGTATGTCACAGCCAGGTATGTAACGCTGTAGGCCAATCACAAGCCATCTTCGGAGTCACGAGACTTGTCAGTGACCAGATCTTCTCTTTGGATAACCCAAACGCGGGGTCTCACGGGCCCAGCCCAAAAGGGGAAAGGCACTCTGTGTCGGAACCGATCCGCGGGAAGCAGTTGATTCTCCTTCATACCGGAGGGAGGAAACCCTTTTTGACAACATCGGCAGGACAACCAACTGGTTGGTGTGCTTGTCATGTTACCGTCCCGTCCGGGGTTGTAGCCGTTTGTGTTTGTGTGTAGTTAATACTGCAGTGTTGGGCCGTTTAAGACTGCCAGTTGAAGGTCACCCTAAAGTTAATCCAGCAGCAAAATAAGCTCACAACCTTCACTCGAATACTGTTGACAATCTCATTAGAACCATGGACGTGGACCAAATAACCAACTTTTAATAAGCATTCTGTAGTCCCATCTGGGGGCTAAGGCGACACCGAAGTGTAATTCCTATAAAGTATTAGCTATCCACATAACTAGTCTGTTCCCGCACATAACACTGGCACATTTTTCTTAAAAATATATATAAAATGTCAGCCTCAATTTCTTTTTTATTTCCAATATCAGAGACCATGGATATGGTATAGACTTCAGCAAACCAGAGCTAAAGATATTACAATGGCCGTTGTATGTAAGTGAAGGGCCAAAAATTGTTATAGGCACCGGTGTTACCACCTCCACGATTCGGGTTGAGTTAACAAATACCGTCCTCTCTCACATAACTCACCAGTGTACCTACATTATAAAAAGGTCGTTGACCCTACATTTCTGCCTGAAAACGCGGTAATTAAATAAAGGAAGTTTTAAGCAACTAGTTACGCATTTTGTTCTGCCAAACTGTTAGGTCAAAGCTTGCCCACAACATTCTCTTAGTGAGTTTTTTCAGGTTTCTTTACTCTTGCGTTCTTCCTTTGGCGAAATAGATGATAGAAAAACATGGCCCCAATTAATGTGAACCGCACTAGAGAAGCTCAACATCTACTTATTTGTAAATGAGGTTAAGTATTTTTTCTCTGAAACTTACTCAGTTCGGTAATTGGAGAGCGTAACGCTGAAAGTCCTCTGGCTTCAGCTGCGGCGACAATATAACATGGTCCTGGCCTCCCAATGAAAGGAAGTTGAGTGTTTGTTCTACAAACCGCATACCGGCTGGGATTAATAGTCTCAGAACATCCATTGTTTGCTGAAGTCTTAAAGTTTGTTATCCACTAGTCCCGTGATATGGGGTAAATGAACTTGAAGTGCAGTTTGTCTTTTTTCAAGAAAATGTGGCCAGTTGTTATTTGTGGACGAGACGATTATTGAGTTTTGAATAATTAACTAGAATTTACACTATGGATTTTGCCCCCTAGCCCGGGCACAGCGATGATACTACGAAACAACAGCATAGAGGACCGGTCCATCTCCTAAATGGGATTTTCAAGTAATTCATATGGCCATTCACATTTTATGCCTTCTGTTGTAGTCTATGCTAGGCCTACTGGAGGAGTTTTCAAGTAAGTTAAGTCAGGATATTTCATTCCATTAAGTCCCTGGATTTTGTAAGGGTCACATCAGTACAAGTACCACGCAATAAACTCACAACATCCTTATAATAGTAAATTTGAAATCTCAAAGTTTTAAATTATTCAGATGGATCATTCACATTTTAGAGCCCTGGTGTATTAGTGTCTAATACTGGACAATGGTGTTGCAGTAGGACTAGCATGAAGGGTCACATCTAATACCTCCGGGCGCAAAACAGCTCACAACAGTCACTTATAATGTTGAAATATCAGTATTTTCAGTACTTCATATGCGGTCCATTTTGACTTGGTGTTTAGCTAAATACTGACAAGGTGTTTGCGTTCGGTACTGAGCCATTTTCAGTGTCACATCTAGAAAGTACATCGGTCGCAGCGAAGCATAATCTCCCCACAAGTTCCACTTCATAATAATATTGCAACTCTCAAGTATACACTGAATTGTACCCACATGGAGGCTCGACAACTTAAGATCTTGTCCACACCAAGGTGAAGCTCGGTTTGATGGACTGCAGATGCATGCAGTGGTGTGTGACATTTGTGCCATTCTTTTTCTTCGCCCATTATCCATATTTCCTTTCGAACTTTCAACAAAACAGGACACTGTTCCGAAAAAATTGCTAACTTTCAAAGTCTATTTTGGCAAACTATTTTAAGAAAATCACTTGGTTGATCAATGCCGATCTCTTACAAAAGCACAGGCACACTTACATTCCCTAAGTAAAGTTACAGTAAACTAAAAACTCACATTCATGTGGGTGGTTTGAAATTGTATGCAACCTGTGTCCCACACAATAAATTATCCAAATCCATTGTCCCGAGAATCCTGGTTAAATAATTTTAATCCTCTAATCCTAAGCTTTAAAATGATGAAAACAGCAGTACTGCTCCTTGATTACATGATATGTCTTTGTTTTGTATGAGTTTCAAGTCAGTTTAACTCAAAAAACTGGAAAGAGCCAACTGTTTTATCTCGGCAAATGCTCATGCAGTTGCAAAATGTTGGGTGAAAACATAGATCACAGTCAAATGTGGCTTTTAAAAGAATACTGGGACAACATCTGGCCAATTTTCAGTTCAGGCAAGAGTGCAACAGATGTTAAAGCCAACCCCCACAAACCGCACCTGTAATAGACCAGCAGAATGTACCAAGTTGAGAATTGGGTCCCCACTGTCCCTTATGAGTAGCTAGTAGGTTCATTTTTCTGGGTTTTATGTGGGGTTGATTTCACCACCTTTCACCACCAAACAGCGAGTCGTGACTGTGGCCCATTTGTCACAAGTAAAATTTGCTGGTAGGGCACTTAGAATAAGAGTCATTTACCGGTTCAACTGGCTCACGCTACTTGTGTAGGAGGCCATTGATCACATTGACACACCCAACACTTACGGCACCATCCATAAGTTTGAACGGTTGCATGGCCAGAGCCGTTGAACCCGTAACAGTGTACTAACGTGCACTACATCAGCGAATACACCTCAATTTGCGAGATGTACAAGTTGGGGGTCCGGGGGGCACTCGCATGTTTCATGTATGGAATGTGCTCCAGTGGCCATTTTTGTGAAAAATCCTTAAAGACAATGGGTTGTTTCGTCGAATGGACATGGAGTCTCCTTTCCCCAAAGCTCAAACTTGTATTAAAATGGATAGTCCTACTATTAGGGCTGTCGTCGTCATCAGGGTTATTTTTTCTGTCGACATGTCGCTAGCTAAAAAAATTCCCGAACGCGACATAATGCCGACATAACACTTTAGTTAAATTGCGAAAAGCCGGTGGCGGGAGGGAGGGGGCCGGGGCGAAGGTGCTCATCAAGTCAAGACCCCAAAAGCTCAATGCATGAGTGACCATAGTACCATGTGGCCGTGGCTGCACCTATGACAAACTGACTCACACCCAAAAACTTGCCCCTAGAAATTCAATCTACTCATCTATGGATCATGAACAAGTAAACGCAAGATTTATTAACAGAAAGTACCCTTTCACTTTGAAATTTATCCTAAATTCTAGAAAACTACCGTAACGTTGACTAATTCCAATAGTATTTTGAGTTATATTCCCTCCCCAATTGCAGTCCAAATTATTGGCATTGCGCGCCTGCCCGCTCCAGCCATTGTTTTTGTTTGGAGAATCCTACCTCCCGGGTTTTGGTTTCTCTCGGCTGGCATTTAAATAAAAATGTTTCCAGAATATGGGCGACTAACCGAAATTAGCATAATACACAGGGTAAAATAATTAAGGTAGTGTATTTTTTATGTTTAAAAGTTGGATATACCTTCTCGCCCAGTTGTATCTCTCACGGCCTCTATAGCTACGACCAATCCCAGGTGTTGAATTACGATGTCCATTTGGGAAAATCCCTCGCTAGACGGAACATTGCACCATCAAGCTATCATGGGCACATGTACGACGTGCTTGCCTATGTAGGCATATGGTACAAGGAAAAGATAGGGAGGGGAGCAAAACGGTCATAGTTCAACTAAGCTTTGAACAGGGATCCGCGACGAAGTTGAAACACGGTCTTTTGCACGGCTGTGGGGTCATTTATTTATGTAATAATACTTTTTGTTCGTACTCTGGTACTGAAACATGGAATCCTAATTAAAATAGTAGCCAAATGGTTGGGAAGGAAATCTAAATTGCCATGTGGTCTTTTGGGAGCGATCCTTCGTCATTTTGCCCCGGTTTCGGGGGGTTGTCGCGCCTAATTCGATTCGGGGGAGAAAGATTCGTACATGTCGCAATATGGTTGTCCGCGGAAATTAACGGTCAACATAAGGTTGGTGTCGACTACCGGCCCTACTAGGACATATTTGAGCAAAAGTAGAATACTTTTTTTAGCCAAATGACCCTTAGAAATTGGTAAGGGTTTGCAACTCCTCACTGACAAAAGCCGTAAAGCCCAACCATTCGCAAAAATGAACCCTACCCCTGATGGATCATCTTCACACACTGGAAGACACTAATTAAAGGGGGATTGTTGTTAAAACATTGGGAAGTGTTAACTATAATACATGCTTTTGTTAATATTCTGTCATGATGTCATTATGTGTGCCAGAATTTTGTTTCAAGATAAACCATAGGGATGGAGATAAGCAGAGGAAGAACTCTTTCGCAAATAGTAAGGTGTTTACCCACAATGTTGCGACGAAAAAAAGAAAGGATAATTTCATAGTAAGGAAGTAACCTTTTTGAGGAGAAATTTAACTGGTCACCACCTCTAGCCGCAAGAAGCTGGGGCTAGCGGTACGATGTAATACGCAGGCATGGGATCGCCACCTGTCCTAGTCGCAGACTTGAACCAAACTTCATTTCTTCTGTCATGCCTGATATCTAGCCTAGGTGTGCATGACCCGCAGACAGACTTACTCCCACCTGTAGAAGGTCCGCAGCAGATTTATCGCTTATGCTTGGGAACAAAAGTGGGCATTCATAGCAGCATATTCTCATGTTTCGGGCAATTTTTCTGGTCTTTTGATAATACTGTGCATGGAGAGGGCATCGCAGGATGAAATAAATGTAAACTGCCAGATGACTGCAAAAATTATTCTTTACGGTTTATAAAAAGATAGAGACAGGACCTGTAGGATCTTTGAACTAGAGATTGCCCTGATGTCATCAACTATCAAACTCTCTTTATAAAACAGATTCGTGCTGTGGATCACCTCAAACACAATAGCGCTATTGTCTATTGAGCAAAGAATTTTCCAGACCGAACGGGAAAAAGATTACAAAACTGGTAACCAAAAATGCCTTTTTCTGGTAGTTTGCTACAATTTGACCAGGGAAATCCCCTCTGGGCAACCACCCTTTTTTGGAAGATTTTTATACCGGGCAGAACATACCGAATCCACACATCAATAGAATAAGACCGCCGACTCCTCAGTCATGCGCAGGCATGAGAAACCGGAAATGTGGCTTGGTATACTAAAGTCAAACGGCTCTTCGGCTCAACAATTGGGTAGGATCAACAACACGAAACGAGTTAATCATGGCAGCCACCGAACGATTGCAATTACCAGTCCAAATTGCTGTGGTATCATTGTTTCCCATAATGCTCGGCGCAGAAGTTATACAAAGCTTGTTAGTATCATTATAGGAACTTAACATGTCGCTTAACGTGGACATCTAGTATCTGATGGGTGGAAAAATTTTGTTGTGAATCCACAACGTAAAGGAGAGACCATGACCTATAAAGTGTTACATAACGGTGTGTTCTAATCCCGGTCATTTGACCTGCGCTAATCTCTACCGGCAAATTTAACTTTGGTCACTAAAGTCGGCTATTTTCTGTTTTTCCCGAATGCTTTGCTCAATAGAAATTGCCTCTCCTCCACTATCGTGGACACATTTACCGGGGAATATCTCACTGGTACTGGATTCTTCAATGAAAAACGCTATGATTCTTTGGAACTACCTATAGAATGCAACCTTGATGCATGCAAGTCTCATTATAACATGAGATGCTTTCCTGTTATCATCTCCAAACACTCCGCTAAGCACAAGTGTAATGTGGGGGTCTAATAAGATGCCTATGAAGCATGAGCTTTGGTAGAATATGTAATGTCACAAGAATCAAGTAACCAAGAACACCTGCTGTCAACACTATGTAGGCTCTAATTCACCATGATACCGTAGGAAGACGTTTAGGTTCATGTTGTATTTAGTTGAGTTAGGTATGGTTAGGGACTTTACGCTTGGTTTCAAGGGAGTGAAATTCACTCGTTTTGCATTTAAGTAACATACTGACTGAGGTTTGATGTCACACTGTGTGCGCGGTTCCATTTACAAATATAACTACAGTATTACCCTTAGGGACAGCAGCCAAATGCCCATTCACAAAAGATCCTAAGTTATAGATAAAACTCAGTCAAGTATTTTGTCAAAATAACTGGTCCTATTGTTCAGTAAAAAGAATGTACTTAGTATCTGAAGATCCACTGAGGGGGCTCCTAATCTCTTCATTCATGGGGGATAGCTTGTCTGGGTGAAAACGATTGTTTCAGTTACTTAAATTCAGTGTGTACCAACTTCTGCTAAGTGGGGACTATAATTATAAGGGGGCCCTATTATTGTTCAAGTGTCTTGTTCCAATTTATTTCTACTCTGTGTGGTTCTCTACTTTGATATGAGCTTCTGGGGGCATTTGCACATACCATGGGAAACAGACTTGGCAGTTTTGATGTAAAGCAATAATGTAAATAATTGCAACTCCCCTCTCAAGTACGTGTGCAATATGGTGAACTGGTTAGCCATAAATATAGTGGTTTTTTGCTTATAATCTTCAACTGAAACAATTTGGAAGCACGTCAAATTTCCTGGACGACAATGAGAAAATACAGCCTTGCGAAATCGATACTACGTCCGGGGTAAAATCATGGTTCCAAATATGATCTTAACAACACCCGTTCAAATTGTATTGTAGACAAAGCTTAGAAAATGTGGACAATACATGATGTTTAGAAGAAAACATATTTGTCCCTGGTCCAGTTCCAGCGATAATCAATTTTTGGCCGTAAGTAACACACAAATGTCCCTGTTGTTTATTTGACATCATATTCTGGTACCCACCAGGGGCCATCATTGCTATGGTTCAATTTATGTAATGAGAATGGTTTTCCAATAAAATCAATTTTCAGTGTTGATGAGCCTGGAAAGTTTTCCGCAATATTACGGAAATGGAGGGCAAATGTGGAAACACCCACATGCACGATAAATCTTAATAATTTTGCCACATATTTTTGGTGTGCCGTCTTGAGCCCAATCTGTTGGTTTTCACTGAGAATAATTTTAGGTGTCGCATTTTACGTATTGAGACAGTGTGAAGATCCGCCCATGGCAAAAGGCAGGTCTGGGAAACGTTGGAAACTCGGGACCATGTCCAAAGAAATTTTGACGAGGAACACTTCTCTTTAAAATAACGATAATTTTGTCTTAAATAAAGGACTTCATAAGAGGACTATAATTCATGGGGTGGGTCATTTACATTCGGGTTGGAGGAAATGCATTTTTCCATCCATAGCAAAAACTGTATTTAGTGGGTCCAGTCAGTCCCACTTCCTTTCCCACAAAGTCAGATATCAACGACAACCCAAATTAAATAGGGCATATTTTCGCGGCTTTTTTGATACTGACTAAAGGTGTGTTTTTGATCAACTTAACTTAACTTAGTGACCAATTCGTTGATGAGGACTTTTTCATGCCCTGAAAAAAGTTGGAGACTTGGGAACCAGGATCCTAGTGAAATTTTGCTATTTGAGGAATTGGTTATCGTTTAAATATACGCATACATAGAATTAAGAAATGTTAACAACTGGAGGCAACTTGCAAGCATTATGGGAAATTTTGATTGCCCTTTTCCCGGAAATTGGTTTTGTTGTTTCCAGCCCTGCAATTTCTTTTCTGAAAATTGGGCCCGATCGGCATCAAATGTATAGTCGCAATTTCACACCTTGCTGGAGGGAATTCCTCCCAAGCGTCTTCCATAGAGAAAACCTTATTACCATGATTTTGTTCCTTAGTTTTTTCTCAGCAAGAATAAATGAAATTTTATTGGTTATCCATAGGTAGATAATGTAGCTAGCCATCAGAGACAGACGGTAAGAAATTGCTTTAAGTGCATAAGAACGTAAAAGCGGTCTAAAATTTTGATTGGTTACTTTTAGAGGTTATTTCATGGAAGATCATGTAATGAGCAATGCAGAATACTATAAGAAAGGGTTGTACACTCTTAAAAATACCTCATCAATTTTGACTAGGAACCGTGTTACATATACTCTTCCGAGGTTTTTCTATGTCCAATTGGACTGGAAAAATCTGAGTGATATAATTTGATATAATCATCTCAAACTTGGCCAGAATTGGTCAAACTTGAATATATTCTGGTCAAATTTT
The DNA here is from genome assembly GCA_023653785.1 of Ophioderma brevispina. Taxonomy (NCBI): domain Eukaryota; kingdom Metazoa; phylum Echinodermata; class Ophiuroidea; order Amphilepidida; family Ophiodermatidae; genus Ophioderma; species Ophioderma brevispina. The sequence continues at coordinate 14,332 of JAMKCH010083863.1, forward strand.
TTGACTAGAAACCGTGTAAGAGCTTATTTCGCAAGGGTATTTTTTAAGAGTATAGAGGGAGCTCAAGGAGTAAAAGGAAGAGACGTCGTACACACCAAACCTATAGTTTAAGGTTGTAGTATTGCCTCGTTGAAAAGAAAGGATTCCATCTTTTACTTTCCTTTTACTTTCCCTTTACGTCTATGGAAAGAAGTAACACGAAACATGGCCAACCAAGTCTAATAGCTGGTATCAATGAATAAGATAACACCCTTTTGCCTTACTAAGGGAGCTCAAGGAATGTTTGTGTGCACTTCCACTGAAGGGTATCCAACACATGAGAGGTATTGTTGATGGGGATTAACTTGGCCGTTAGAAACTGTCACCAAATTATCAAGTTCACTAGTGTTAAATAAACAAAGAAGTTAGATTGGCAAACTTTCCACAAAAGACTGGGGGTTGTCCTTCAGTTCAACTGTGTCATCAGTTCATAACACATCAGTTATGTAGGATAGGATGGGGACATCTCAACCTTGGTGCACTGGAACTGCAAATGCCAGAGAGGTTCAATGTTGCTTCAATGTCTTCTTCACCTCCTTACTGCAGGGGGAGGGTTAGTGAAAAAGTGGAATTTAGCCTACGTGTATTTTTAGTGTTTCATGGTTTGAGCAACTGCCACAAAATTAGAAACATACAATTTATTTTGGTATGGTTTATAAAATATGGTCACCTTTCCGTAACGTCCAACCAACTCTTTTTTGGCCCTAGATTCACAGGGAAAAATGAGTAGAATGAGAAATAGTAACTTTTTCAACAAAACCAAATTTGACCCACTTCCAGTAAAAATTTGGGGTTCTGGGACCTTCAAATTCAGCAAAATAATAACACAATTAAATTTTAATAAAAAAATGAACATTACAGTATGGCTAAATATTTTAGGCAAAAAAAAAAAAAAAACAAGTTTTGTCACAGAATAATGTGAAAAATCGCAATGCAAAATGCGTGGTTTTTTTTACCCCCTTTAATTTTTTTTGGCTGCTTTGGCTGCAATTTTCATTTTTTTCCTGAATTTTTTTTAAAACAAATGTGAAATGAAGTAAAAACTTTTTTTTTAAATATGCGGTCAAAGACATGATGAAACAAAATGCCCACAGTCTCTTTCTGATACAAACTTTTTTTTTTCTGGCCTTAAGTGTTCATTTGTCATCATTTTATTTTAATTCGCAACCAGACTGGGAAAACACAAATAAAAAGACATATGCCTACAATGTATGCCCTATTTACTCAGAAGGATTTGTAATCGGTCCTAAACATATCCTGAAAGTTCAACCTCAAATTAAAGTCATCATCCAGATCTGAAAAACAACTTTCTCTGGTGGTTAAAAAGACACTTCAGTGATTTGCAAATCAGCAATTGAAAACATCATCAAAAAATCAGATTTTTGTATGTATGTAACAAGTACAGTATCCCTCAATCATCCCTGCAATGATAAGACCCATAAGCAACCTAATAAGGACCGAATCGGAGATTTTAGTCATTACTGGTACTGTCCCGTTCTGACCACTTCTACAAACCGTAATGAATGGAGAATCGTATCTTGTAACACCGCCGTTTTCTGTGTCCTTTTCTTTTTTTCTTTTTCTTTCTTCCTTTTCTGTCAATTCTACAGCTGGAAAAGGTAACTTCAGAGAATTCTACCGACTTACCCTTCACTTCTGAAGCTATTCCTTTCCTGCAATTTTCAAAAATATTTTTCAAATCACTGATAGTGTCTTTAAGGTCCCAGGAAATGCAAATAGAATTGATGTGGTTTGTGCCAAGTCCTACAGGAGGGACCAGAAAGCATTCAATATTTGGGTTGGTGATGACCATCATTGTGGTATCAATTGATTTTTCAGAGGAATAGAAAATTCAGGTGACTGTTTTGAATCTATTCATGACCTGACTGAAAATCAATATTTCACTATTGATGTCACCGGTAGTGTATTTTTTTTGTCTGGCCCTGTTAAATTGGAATGGAAATGGTCCCATAAGACTTGGAGTAGGTTTATCATCTCTTTCTGGACCTTTAACACATATTTTACCATGGAGCAATGCAATGTACTTAGTACTAGTATTATTAAAATTTTAATAATGTTAGATGTCCAATATTTGTGGTTGTTATATTTAAAAAGGGTCAGGCTGTGTATTAAGAGAAAACACAAAATGAATAAAAACCGACACACACCTTTATGCATGGGTCCTAGAAATCTTTCATGCTTTTTCAACAGACTGGTACATCAGTAATTGAATTGGTCATTTGTGACTTCTTGAAGTTCTGTACATTATTTACTATGTGATCTTCCAATTCATTCAACAAAATTGACTATAATAGTTATTCGTCACCAGGTCCAAAGTTGTTTATGATTAAGTGTTCTTTTGCCTAAAATAGATTATTATTTTAAAGATTTTGCTATCACTTAAACCCCAAGTATAACTTTATTTTATTTGCTAATTTGGCAGATAGGCTTAATTCCTGTATAAATAACTTGTTTTTTGAGTTTCTAGTTTCTTATTGTCACTCAACTTGTAGGACCAGTACCCATACCCGTACCCATCCCCGGGTACAAAATTGCGACCCGTACCCATACCCATAGTCTCCGGACCATACCCTTACCCTTACCCATAAAGACTTTATCAATGCTGACCCGGACCCCGAACCCTACCGCATGGTGCTTGGACCCGTACCCGTCCCCATCCCCCATGACTTGTCACAAGTTGGACCCGTCCCCATAACCCTACCGTGGTCTGGGACCCGGACCCGTACCCACGGTCTTTGGACCCTACCCGTACCCATACCCATGGTTCTCGGACCCGTACCCATACCT
>JAMKCH010083864.1:0-11485 GCA_023653785.1 Ophioderma brevispina
GCGACATCGCGGGTCATTGTGAAGACGCACATGACTTCTCACATGACTCCTGCCCGTGGTGACGTAGCTAGTAAATGAAAATTGATTGGGGCCCCGACGATGGATAGACAGGCCAAAACATTGATTTCCAAATCAAAATACAAGCGACTTTTTTTGGACGCCAAGACCAAAACACTAATTAAAAAAATGCGAACACTTTTCAGCTGACCGTCCATTGCGACAAACCTTCGTACAATCAAACAAACTAAATAGCAAGTAATATGCAATGTCAAAAAAAAATCTAACAATTCATACCCACTTAAGCTTGGCTTGCCCACCTGAACTGAGGCTGAACTTCAGTCTAACTTCACCATGTCCATGCCCACCTGTTCTTATGGTGACATGGTATCCGCGGTGCACCAATTACAACATTCAGTTCATTTCGAATAAACAAGTAGCTGGACAAATTTGGGGATGAAGACGACAACATTTACTAGCCCATCCTGTCATTTTTAGCGTCGATGAATTAATCGAAGAGCTCCGGATCAAACAACTGAACAAAACGCATGTGCCTTATTGATACGATACATCCGTACATGGTATGTCATACATCATGCAGTGAGCTCTCGGGTCATGGTCTAGCCGAATGGACATTCCCAGGGCAGTGGGTCTTTTTCAAGAGTAAAAACAAGACGACATGGGTACTTTTCCCACAAAAAGAATTACAAATGTAAAATCACATCTTGAAACATGAACACGCGTGGGGGGGGGGGGGGGGGGGGGGGTGGGGGGGGGGGGGGTGTTTTTTTTGGCATCGAGCGTGTTCGTGCAACAGCGCACCTTGCAAGAGAATCATGAAGGTAATATGCAAATCAGTCACGTACATGCATGTTTGGGATTTCCCCATAGCTCCCCCTGGATTGGGGGGGGGGGGGGTCCGGGAAAGTGGAGTGGTAGAAATAAAAATTGAACTGATTACCAAAGATAAATAAAATAAACACATAAAAGGAAATAAACAAATAACCATTGAATAAATAAACAAAATAAGTAAAACAAAGAAATAAAAAATGAATCAAACATAATAAAAAAATACACAATAAACAAAATGAAATGCACAATTGAAAAACAACAAAAATAATAACAAATAACGAATGCAATTCAGACAATGGAAAAAATAAGAAATAAAATTTACAAACAATTTAAATACCAAAGTGGATATGAACAATATAAATACAAAAATGAAATAAAAATTGGTAATGGCATATAATTACATGATAAACAAAAATAAATTAACAAATATCCAAAGATATAAAAAACAAAATAACAAATAGATGGACAAATGAACAAATAATTCATAAAATGAATCAACCAATAAATAAACAAAACAAATACACAAATAAACAAAAGAGTACAAAATATTACAACAAAAAATCCAAAAACCAAATGCAAATTCACAAATGGAAAAATGGAAGAAATAAAATTCTATAAATATAACAAATGTAAATACGACAAGTGGACAATGAACAATTAAATACACACATAAATAAAAAATTGCAGATGGATAAAATCGCCTGAATAAACAAAATTAAATTAATAATAGACAAAGATAATTAAAAAAAATAATAGTTTTTTAATTTATTTAAATTTTGCCAATACATAAAAATGAATCATATACAAACAATACAAAATAAACAAAATGAATGTACAAATATTAAAACAAAAATAAATACAAATAACCAAATGCAAATTATTCACAAACTACACAACACATGGAAAATGAAGAATACAATTATTGAAAAATGAATACACAAAGTTGATAAATGAACAAATATAAATAACAACAAATGAAAATTTGGTAAATGGATAATAATTTGAAAAAATTAATTAGTACATTGACAAGATAATAAAAAATCAATACACATAGATTGAACAAAATAATCATTAAAAAATCAAATGAAAAATGGATAATAAAATAATGTAGTGACATAATGTCAAAGAAACGTAGACTACATGTATATAGCTAAGTCGTTAAAAACCTAAGGAAATTTTCATTCGTTCATTAGTTTAATACACAAACTCATGACTGATTGACAATTCAACTCCTGCATGTCTGACCACGCTCTTTCATTTAAACCATGTATACATTGGTCACTGCCCCCAGACATAAGAACTCAAACTCACACATTTTCAGATCAGTGCAATTTGATTAGTGTGGTGGATTATTCATTATTCCAACAAAGCACCTGTTCCCATTTTTGTTGTCAATTAAAGCGCTTTCAACTTAAGATACAATACTGGTATTGAATCAAATAAACTTAAGGCAAAAGAACATCCTATTTATTTACATTTCCCAACTAGTCAATCCCTCAGTACTCCCCAGACAGACCCTCCTGGAAAGGAAATGTATTTTAAGGATAGCAAACATATTATGTTAAATTGAAATCCCAAAGCTGGTTGAATTCCCCTAGCCCCCTCCAGAAAGCCCATCTGTGAGGAAGAAATTTACAATTTAAATATAAACACAAGGAGACGTAAATTGAAATCCCAAAGCCGGATAAATGCCCCTAGCCCCTCCAGAAAGCCATCTATGAAGGAAGGAATTTTACAATTTAATTATCGTAATAAACAATGGGAAAGGAACATGGATAAACATATAGGCTTGGAAACTATGGAGTTTTTAAAATGGTGACTTGTAGAAGTGAACAGTTGCCTCCAATCTTAACAATCTCTAACCTACTTACAAATTGATATAACAGACCTGAATTTAGTAAATATGAGTACATTTAAGACATAAGATAATCAATAACAACCTGTTTCAAATCCGGAGCAGGAAAAACCTCTGGATGACATTACTCAAGCACTGCAGAAGATTTAGCAATTTTTTATCAGCGGTTTTAATCTCTGGCAATCTTGAAAATCATGAATTTATTTAAATTAATTAGAATATTAAATAATTAAGCCAACCAATATTCCACTTGTACTCTGCAAGTGGAATATTGCAAATCCCCCCCCCCGGTGAAATATTGGTCCCAATTTATTTTAAACATATATTGTTAAGAGGTAACTACACAAGGAACTGGGGGGTAAGAAAAGGCTTCCTGATCATGGTTAAAGTATACAAGGGCTCTGATACCACATTGGCGGAAGCAATCATACCCATGAGGAAAAGATGAAGGCCATCATAACTAACAGGAATTGTCTTTAGGGTCAACGACACAGCATTTTTTATAACTTTCCCGCATTCCCCAACAAGGCGACAAACCTGTTCGCTTTCTTGTTTGATATTAATGGTGCAACGCTTACCAGCGTCACCCTCTCCTCACCATGATATAATTGCCTGGAAGTATGTCTGACGCAATTATCCGGAGTGTGGAAGCATGCCTAATTCCTTTATGTTGCCTCCACCCTATCACTATCCCGGATATCAGAGGTTTTAGCTTTGAATAGATCACAGGTACCTACATGCAAAATGACAGTATTAGGATATGAATCTGTAAAGCATCGGTTCATCTTATTGCGAACACCCTGCAATCCGTAGGCCAGGCGTTTCCCTCCACACGACAATACCACCAATCACCGTTCAGTTGTGTATTTCCTTCCCCCCTGCGTTCCGCGACAATACTATCCCCAATAACCCATGTGCGAGTAGGACCTGTAACGAACAAAAGAAAAAGAAGCGAGAAAATGGTATTAACAGCAGATAGAATCAAGTTCTTAGAAAGATTAATATGGGCGGCTCGCATCAAAAATGACCTACATTGCAATGGATATAACGCAAACCTTGTTTAATTTGAAATATTGAACACGAAAAAGAAAAAAATGACACAATTTGGGCACGCGTTGGAACACCTTCAATGAATGCCTTAAGGAATATTTAAAGATTAGTACACATTACCCTGAACTTTCAAGTAGATACCTGTAAGGCACCAAGTAATGGTACGTAATCGCACGCCAAACCCCTACTTGTTTTAATCAAAACCAAAACAGTTTTTTTTTTTTAAAGAAGAGTTAAAAGATGCGGCCTAATATAAAAGCTCAAATGCTGAGGATTTCCATCTGCGCTTCCCCTTCATTTTAACTTTCATCTGATAACACCCCGCTAGGCCGCACCATTCTGAAACGATGCGGCGAAAACAAATTGGAAGAAAGACCCAGCACCTGACTCCCTTCTTCAAACATGGCAAACTGAAACTGTGAGAGGTTCCCCCAAAATGCAAAAAAATGGCCCCGAACATTTGGACCAATTCCCAAATACTCAACCATGGAGCGAACAGGGCCTAGAGCCGGATTTTGAGAAGCAACCAATCCTAAGTGGTACAGATTTCCACGCTGGTCAGTTTTTGAGTACCTAACGGTAACTATCATACCATCTTGTACGGCAGCACCATAGACTCATCCTCCTCCCGCAAGAACCCGGATTTGTCCCCTAGTTTGCTGGTACATGCAAATTCACCATCCCTCATAAACCCCCAAAATGCCAGCAAAAGGCAGTTTTGAACAAAATGGCTTCATATGCTGAACGACAAATAGATGGCAACAAAGAAACTAGCCGTATCCAAAAAGGGTAGTAATTGGGCATCTATTTATCAGCAGTTGAAACAGACGACGAACAACCATCGTTCAACTTCTTTTACAATAAACCAACAGTTGGGTCCAAACCAATCAATAATTGTGTGTAACAATAATCCGAAATGTGAGTGCCTATCGATGACGATGGCCCCAACTTCAAGAGACATTGAATGACATATATGCAAATAACATCATGAGGTTGAACTGGCCCAGATCCACCGTACGGAACTAGAGACGGGGCCCCCACAATACGCCTAAAATTATCAAAAACTGACTACACCTCGCTTGTACGTATCCCACGTGCTTTGAGCTAATGACGCCTTCAACAGCCGCTTGGGCTTGCAACTGCAACTCTAGAGCTTCCATAGGAATTCTGGCACTGGAGTGCATGTCGGAAAAGCGGACGGAGCTTCTTTCCAAAACGAACCCGCTGGGAAACGAGAAGATTGCGTCTGCTATGGTTATTAGTTTGTGCCAGACATATGTCTTGCGTAGAAGGAACATTGACTTAAGACATTGTCCGAACAAAAATCTGACCAATTTCATGATTTCTGGTCACTTTGAATGTGTTGACTATCACAATCGCAACTACACCTTCATTATCACCACGTAAACTTATACTTCCCTGACAAAAACTCCCCCATAAACTACTCAACGAGGATCGAAAACAATTCTTTCCATGCAATCCGCGTGTTTCTTTGGGGGAAAACCTTCTGGCCCCCCCCATCTAACCCTGAAACCAACGACCCTTAAAAAACCCCACCAAACCACCTTTTCCCCACTTGCATCTAAGAGCTGTAAATCTTCATCCCCGTACCATATCTGATCGGGGATAATTGATACAACGCATTGAAATCCGCAAAAACACAAAGCCACATATTAAGATCACACTTTGCACCTTATGTTAGCTTAACCTTGTGCCATGCACTTTAAACACCCCTAGTTAAATCTATTAATCTACGTAGAAAGGCTCTATGGGGGCACGGCTTTTGCAAACCTGGTGATGATAAGCCCCCATAGGAAGAGCCTGTCTACATAGAACTTGTGTTCTAGTTTTAGCCGAATAAGTGAAAAACGTCAGGGTGAATTGGAATAAGTCTGAATGCAGATTCTACATCAGTTTTTGCCATAAATGGCAACCCTTACCAACACCCGCTACAAGATTAACTGCCTCATCAGAATTTGTATAATGCACATTACACAAATCCCTGTCAATGCCATCATTTTATGACCCCCCTTGTAAAGAGATGTGCGGGGATAGCCTAAACTTTCCCTGCTTCCGTTTTAGGACCAAACCAATGGGGATCATGAGATTTAGTAAGTCCGGATGAGAAAGGGCCTACAATCCTCTTCAAACCACTCTCTTTGTTAAGTGTTATCTAAGGCTGCGCTAGGGTTTTCAGCAATCGCAATTTTAAATTCGGTGCATCCCTTGGAGTACGACTACTGAATAGCCTAACCTAACAACCTTCAAAAAAAACCTGCAATTAATTTTGCTGAAGACTTCTTCGGATACAAAGAAGAAGGCAAGATCTCATTCAACTTGATTGGTGAAGGAACTTGCAGCACAAACACTGTCCCATCCATACATACACACTCATATCAGTAGATTTCCCATTTACTTCTTGCACGAGTGGCTGCCACCGTCCACTTTCTTGCACAACGCTGCCATGTGTGTTTGAAGTGGCATTGTGAGCGGTAACAGCCCGCCCCTTGAAGTCAAAGCAGAACCTTTCACCGCCCGTCCCCCTTTCCATGAGGTTTGGCTTGCATTTGGGGCCCCCCTTTATGGGGCCGAGGAAGGAATGGCAACATTGAAGAGGAAGTGGCCCCTGAACCCTTGGGGTTGACACGAAACCCCCCAGACTGAGTCCCCCCTGACGGAGCACCCCACGACAGAACGGCCTATTGGGAAAGCCCTTGTGGACAGGAGCTGCTACATATAAAGCCCATAACTCCCCATCAATGACAGCCCAGGATCTATGAGGTTGGGATTGTTGTCTCATCCTGTACTGAGTATCATAACTTCTCCATCCCCAACCCTCAAAACGAGATGCAGCAGTGCGTACAATGTGAGTGTACTTTAATAACTCTTGAACGCTGTCGCATGTGCCCCCAGATATATTGACGCAAAGCACAAAATGCACTAGTCCAACTGTGAAGTGAAGTTATCAAAAATCAACGTTTTTGGCTAGTATCTTGCCAGACAACCTCCCCTATTGATTCACTGGAAGGGCCATCCCTTTTTTTCCCCTCATTGAACCATGAATTCCACTTCTTCCACACATGCCAAATCAACAACTCGCGACTTTATTATTTTGGTCTTAATAGATTGGGGCAATTCACAACCCAAAGGACTACAAATAGAAATCAACGGCCGGGGCGCTATTGTTAAAAACACTTGAATTACCTTCAGAAGTAAGGGGGACTTGTAAATTGACGTGTTACTGCACAACATATTGAATACGACTTGATTGATTAATTGAATTTGGTGAATTAGCAGAGGACGTTACTAGCAACAACATATTGGAGTGACTGACTTGATTGCTTATGAGAAGTGGATTTTATAGCTGTCTAAAGCATAGGAAGTATTTGTACCTACTGAAAACGCATTTACAGAGGTAGACATAGTATATTCCACAAAGCTCTCACCGATTCCTCGCCCCTGCAACAAAGCTTCGGCGTTGTTTTAAAACAGCACCACCACCTGCATTTTGGTTCGCGGCCTGAACCACTTCCGGGTTTACCAGTCCCTGCTGCTGATTACTACGCACTGAACGGACGGGGAGACACTTCCGGTGCGGTACTGGCTGCCCTGCGAACACGAGCTCTAGCACGGCCCCGCTGTTGAGATTGGTTTGCACGCCGATCATCTTGAAAAGACCCAGGAAACGGACGACCCCAGCGACGGATGACGCACTGGATGAAGCTTGCGTATTATCCATAGGTTGACGCATAGCTCTAGTTTGCGAACGGTCTGACGCACCCCAAACGAACTAATCCACTTGTGTTAATATTGTGCCGCCGAAGCCGATCTTTTTGTTCCCTCCCCTACGTCTTGGAAGTGAATTAATAATATTGTTAAACGGCCAATAAACAGCAATACCTTCCGTAGTAGAATAAACACGTGTAATTCCTGGTGAATGAAAATAAAGCTCTAATTTGAAAATCAAGAATCCATGGTGTACATTATTTCTGAGATAGACAAAGTGTTAATTCTCTGCCACACGAACCACACACTAGGAGGATCAAATGCTTATGAAAACAATCGAGTTTGAGCTTCTGAACGAACGCAAACGTCCGCTGATGGCCGATGGAACCAAGGAATAAAGCCACTGAATTGCGAGGGACTGCACCACAATGCACTATAAACAAGTGCATGGTAACGGACCTGAACCATTTCCTTTCTACAGGGGGCAAATTTGTTTTTTCTTCAGATGTGGACTTCATAAAAACGTTAATCGAAATGTTTTGGATGCTTCTAACAATAATGCGTAATACACAATTGACGCTTTTTGTTTTTTTAAACAAGTCAGGCCCGGGAACTTTGAAATCCACGACATATGGTTCTGGACGGTATACGTCGGTATTTACTGACGGCTTTATTTGATGCGTGGGACAGCTCACCATTCATGCCCATGACGGCTGTGCTATGGCCATGCATGATGCCTGTGAGATCGATTACGGAGTAGTTTTAGGGATAACACCGAAAAGTGTGAGTTGAAACACTGAAATCAGCTTACCGTAACACTTCATGGTATATTTAAATATTCTCCGACAAGCTGGGTACCTTTGTTACCAGTTCGAAAACAAATAATTGCAATGCAAAGCGCGATTCAAGAACTCAACGGAACTCCTATCACTGTCAATGTCCATTGTCAGAGAAAGACCCCTGCCATCGGCGCCACAGCTGGTAAATTGGTGATGAGTGATGAGCATAACTTCATTTGGAGGCACACATCTGCATCTTATTTTCAAGCAAATCCAGCTCCTTAAGATTAACCCAGGGTTGTTTACCTATCGCCAGTTGTATTTTTTAATTAATAATCAACAGTCAAAGCAGCCAAAAAGTGTAAACTTCCAGCTCTTAAAACAGCGAACTGGCGAAACATTCCTTTCCACACTTTCAGTTTTGACACCGAAATGCCCCTGAACATGGATAAAAAAGTTTCAATTGCACTTTTCTGGTTGGGGGTCAAACTTGTTACTGGTATAAGGACGTATATTGACACTTTACTGGGATTCCCTTGAGACTTACTATTATATTCGAGGGGAGATGCTTTATCAAAATCAAATTGAAATTGAGTTTAAAAGTGAGAACTTTATTGGTAGATATGAAACTACGGTTATTAATGACAATATAACTTTGCACCTTTTTTTTTTCGGTCATGTTTGAAATCTTGGGTGTTGGTTTTGGGGGCCTCGGGTATTTTTCCTCGGAGCTGGCCGCTCTGCCTCGAAAAACCTCGGCCCACACCAACATCCCCCAAAAGATTTCACACAATGACCTCAAAAAGATAGTGGCGCAGTTATTATTGTCCTAAATTGTAGTCCACGCAAGTCATGGCGCTATCCCTAAGGAAATTACGTCCACCTCTGACAGGCATTAATTCCTACGAAATGAGAGTCCGCCCAATTACAAACCTGCCCAATAATCCCCAAGGAATTATAGTCCACGTCTGAATCAGACACCGAGCCCTAAGAGCTTGCCAGTCCACATCTTTTGGCAAGGCAATTAATTCCTAAGGAACTAATCGTCTGCTACCTTCAGACATGGACAATAATTCCTAAGGTCTATAGTCCAGGTCGGAATTGGACTCTAATCCCTAAGGAGCGATAGTCCACCCCTGACAGGCATTAATTCCCAGTAACTAGGAGTCTGCCTACGTACCTTCGGACTTGAACAACAATTCCTAATGTTCTATAGTCCAGGACGGAATTGGACCCTAATCCCCTAAGGAGCGATAGTCCACCCCTAGGACCGGTAATTAATCCCTAGAGACTATAGTCCCTACTTCGAAAATGGACACTAATTCCTAAGGAGTGGTAGTCCAGTCGGACTTGCAATCTATTCCTAAGAATGATAGTCCTCTTAGGACTTTCAATACCACTTGTGGCTAACATTCCTATTAAATCATAGTCCGGGGTGGTGTGACTATAGTCTCTAGCATTGCCACAATCCCCCGGATATTAAAACAGCAAAACTTAGTGTTCCGGCCTATGGATTTACAGGGGAATGTATCCTGCACACCGGTCCTAAGAACAATTATATTTCACGTTAGGTCACGAATTGAAGCACAGAATTCGGTAAAATTGCGGCCAAGTCATGCAGCCGAAACAGACTGGTGCGATACGTCGAGCTAACAGCTGTGAACAATGGACTATAGCTTGCTTCCGATCTGTTGGTATATGGTCCATTCTCCGATTAAAGTGTTCAAAAAGTCGTTTTTAGTGTCGCCTCCCAGTCATGCAAGTTTAAAGCTTGTTTTTGGCCTTTAAGAATGCTGGTTTGATATAAAAAATATATTAGGAGTTATTTTTCAAAATGATCCGGACTAGATGTGTAACCGGATGAGAAAGTATCACGCAATAAGGTCTAAGATGCCATATTAGTGGCTTTTCCGCCATGTCGCCAGCCCACAATCCGTTCTTTTAAATGTGTCCCTGCTCGGTACACAAGAGCGGCATATCACAGATTGCATTGCCTTTAGCAACCTCTATTATGCACTTAATTGTAGGTTAACACATGATAATATTGGATTATTATATAGTTTTCGCAAGCGTTCTCGGAGAGCATGTCGCCAATATTGCAGGCAGATACGTTACGATAATTCGACTGATACAAAATTGCTTAAAAATAACTGAATACCTATGTTCCAATATTGTGATAAATCGAGAAAATGTCAAATGTTATATTATACATGTTTTGCAAAAAATCTGGTTTCACGTAAACAATTTCAGCCCTAGTAATGAAAGAAATCCGCTATACGTTCATTACCACGACAGATACGTACATCCCTCTCCTAAGCTCTTGCAATATGGCGTGATACATAAAGTCGAACACTACACAATGCTTTAGTATGAAGGTAATACCTGTTAACGTATAGAGACCTAAGTCGGTGAAGCACGGACTTTCATCAAGAACACTACGACTAAGAAAAAGGCGCGACAGATACGTTACGGCAGATACGTTACTTAAGTTTTAACGTTAGGTAATATACTAAAATCGGATATATTTTTTAAGACTCACCCATGCATTGTTTCATGTTCTGAGACTATTAAACGTTACGATTTTCAATGATTTTTCGGAATTCCTTAATGTTGAGATTTCGTCAGTTTGGAGACCAAACTTGAACACTTAACAGAGAATGGCCCATATGTAGTTCGTCTCAGGTAAAGATTGTGCCCAGCTGTAGTGCACTAGAATAAAAGAGCTTGTACATAGCACCAATGCTTTAATTGTGGCACCACTGGTCACTGTAGTGACATTCCGTACACAACAACGAAACATCATATCAACAAAAATCTTAGCCATTCTCATTCAGTCGGTGTTCTTTTGAAAAATGTGAAAACACAGAGCTTACGTCTAATAGTCATTATCTAGTTTAATGCCCACAATGAAAGCGGAAGCAATCCTATGTAATTAAAGGTGCAAGTACTGATTTTTGCACTAAGTAAAGCTTTCCATCAAAAATATTCCCATCTGGAAGTTTCTTTGGTACAAAAATTTATAATTCGTATGGGGCAAATACCAAATCAGCCTATGTTTTACATTGAAATATAAGGCCAAGTAACGAATTAACAAGTGATCGTCCGGACTTTTGAAAAAAGTTGTGAGGGAGGCCCTTATTATTTGTTATGTTATATTTTTTCAAAGATGGCATACGACCACTTCTTGTCGTAAATCGCCGCCCCACCCGCTGCCCATATAATTGTC
>JAMKCH010083865.1:0-11748 GCA_023653785.1 Ophioderma brevispina
TGTCACCTTGCAATGATGACACTGTGGGTTCAGGCATGATCTAAGTAATACCGCACACAGATGTTACATCTCACTAGTCACATTATATCGCGCATAATCTACGATTATTTGGAGTACTTTTTCAAACCCTAAATTTCGGGATTAACTCATGGCGCAACGTTAATGACATAAAAACAACACAAAAGCTGAACACAACCGAAAGGTCTTATATTTAAATTCTGTTTTCAGCTTCGCATAGCCGAGCCATACCGGGATTTCCCATTATCATTGCGAATATAATGTTACCACCCGAGGTCTAAAAAAGGTCTCTCGAACGTCATCATGCGTCATGAAACACACAATACAGAATTTAAATCTCCCCCACTGTATCGACAAATATGTACGTCCCCATTCAGTAATGGGAGTAATGAGCGGCGCTCTTCATTTGTAAAATGTATTGAAAGAAGTGTGTATGTGCTCAGGAAGGTGCGTTTTTGGTTCATTCATATATAAATATATATAGCTACCACATCACAAAATAGCAAAAAATACTACTATACATACATAGATAGATATTGCAAATAAAACCTCGGTCCTCCGTCGTAATTAGCATGTCCACCGACGGGGGGACCAACCCATTCTAAAAACACACGTTACGTTAGGTAAACAACAGCTTCACATAGTCTAAACCAAGATGGAGCCCAAAAAAAAAACAGTTAATTAAAATGCCCAACATTTTCAAATAAATTTGCCTCCAGCTTCATTGTAATTCAGTGCAAGTGTTCCAAAGTTATGTACAGGCTAAAAATAATTAATACACTTGGTCTCTTCAGGGACTCAAAAACGTTAAGTACTTAAACATGCCACAATACATTTATATAGTGTACCATATCTGTTGTATCAGTCATGAACTCATTTGAGTTCACCGTCTTGTTACAATCTCCTCCTTCATCATCATCAGCAAGTGCTAGAGCTGTTACGACATGAATTGCCGCTGCATTTATGCAATCTCTACTGCCCATCATTGAAAATTGAAGTTTTGAATTGGTCAGTTTACGGGCCATTATTCTGCAACAGGGGTCGCACATACATTTTTCTATAAATCAAGCTTGTTTAGGAAATAGAATATAACTAAAGAGTTTGCAGATTATCTAAGGGCTCATACTGTCCTCGTCCGGACAAAAATAAAAATCATTGGCTGGCTGCGCCTCACCTTATGTAGTTTTTCAGACCTCGGACGCATTTTCTCACCCATAAATGATAATGCAACACCCTTACCCAGAATTGAAAGCCTTAGTCTTACGCTGACGAAACATCACAGACACCGTATCACACCCTGACATCGCATAAAGAAAAATTAGGTGATATTTGGTAGCCTAGCTTCCTGAATATCACAATGTGGAAAACCGTTACAGCCTTGCTGCGTCATTACATTAACACGTAGAATCACTTGCTCGAGTCTGTTTGACACTTATGCCAGCCATTAGCAATTTCTCACACAGAAGTTGTATGAATCTCTTCTTATTGTTACTATTTGCCAAGAACGATTCCTGGCTAGTGGTCGTTGGCATGCTTTCCTCAAGTATTATGTCTCAAGATGTTGTCTCTGGGGCTCACCGCGCCTGTTCCGCAACCTTCGTGGACATCCTGCTGCCATGTATTCCCTCGAAACTTGGATTGCTGGGTGAAGGATTTCACCAATGGCCTTTTTGTTGGCTTTCATATTACCCGTCTTTGAATAGAGAAGGTGGCTGAGTCGCAAATTCATAAGCAAGGAACTCGTCCATCTCAGAGCTGTTATTCAAGACACATGCAATCCTGTTGAATAGGAGAGATGGATTAACTTCAAAATTCTGTCCTCTGACTCTTACGGTTTTCTCTTTGAGCCAATTGTATTTACTTTGTCACCTCTCCATGATGTGATGTCTTTAAATTTCTGTCCAGACATTGCTGATGTGGCCTTCCTTTCAAGCTCCACAGCACTGTCACAATTCACAGCCGGATCGGCAACAAGTCCGGTTGTAAGACAAACTAGACATTCCACTCTGTGGATGGGCTTCCAGCGATCAAAACAAGGTGCAGCGATCCTTTTTATCTCTTGATTGTGTAATTTGGTCTTTATGTTGCTTCTGTGTACCTGTGCGGACACATGTGAATTGCTCCAGTGCATCACAAATGGGACCACGCTGAGGTAGTACAATGAACCACTTTGCCAATGTGCTGTCTGTGATACCTCTGAGATGGAAGAGTTCCTTGCTTATGAACTTGCGCCTCAGCCACCTTCTCAATTCAAAGATGGGGAAATGCGAAAGCCATCAAAATGTCATTGGGACCTGTTGAAATCCTTTACCCAGTAATCCAAGCTTCCAGAGAATGACCTTTTTGTCATAGATGTGGACATCTGCCATCATCCAGTGGTATGGCCCAACCATCGCGTATGTCAGGCTTTATGCTTTCATACATCCTGACGAATTAGGGGAGGGGTCGACAGTGTTGATAGATATGGCAGTGGGGTGTCCACGAAGGGTGCGGAACAGGCAAAGCGAGCCCAGAAATGGAACATCTCGAGACACATAATTTGAGGAAAGCCACGCACACAACCCACTAGCCCAGATTATTCTAGGCAAATAGTAACAATAAGGATTCATTTCAATCTTTCCGAGTGCGATAATTTGCACATGGCTGACATACGATGTTTTTCAACAGGCTGAAAGTTATCTCAAATGCCTAGCTGCTAGCTAAGGCCAGAGTGACTCCAGTAGTGTGTAGTTGGAAACGACACTGACCTACTTGTATTTTAAGAGAAAGTGATTCTACAGATATGTTTTAAGGTTATGCCGCAGCAGGGCTGTAACATTTTTTCCGCATCCGTGATGTTTAGGATACTGTAGGAGATACGACGTCACCTATTTCTTCATGCGGTGCTAGGTTGCGTGATGTGGTTGTATTTTTTTTTTAGGGTAAGACTAAGGCATTCAATTGTTAACAAGAAGCAGGAAATATGACTCGTTGTCTAATTTTACAAATCAGTCGAAAGCAACTCGCGAGGATCGTGGATTGTAGTTGGAGAATGTTCCTTTATTTTGAAGCTTTTGGGGCCATCGCCTCGACCCGTAATATCAATATTACTCCCATTGCATACAAAAGAGCAATTGGTCGAAGTTCTTTAACATGTTAAGTCTCGAAATTTCAAGCTAGTCCTCAGTTCAAGCAGTGCAAGGAAAATAATCTGCCTCCAATAGAAGGGGGTGGTGATACAAAAATCTGCTGTAGAATGGATCATTTCATGTTGCAACGCACCTGAAAACCTTGCCTTAACAGTGGTATATATGGTGCAAACCTGATGGTGTTGTCACATATGACTTTAATTCAAAAAAACTTGCACTCGTTTGCACTTAGATGTGCAATAAATGCAGCGGCCAATCATGCTAGAATCGCAGCCGAATCTACTGAAGTTTACTACCAGGTGTATGCATTACTTTGACACATGCCAATCTTTTCCCAGAAAACGCACTATAACTGAATCAGAAGACGCTGGAGGCGTCCGTTACCGCTTGTTTGCTTGATGATAAAGAAGGAGAGTTGCACCAAACAGCTGTTACCCAAATTGGATGCAAGTTGTAAAGAATGATACACCAGGTATGGTGGCACAAGTATTGTGCACGTTTAATTGGTACTTATCAAAGTATGGGACCTCTGGATAACAAGTGTATTAAATCATTGGTAGCCTGAAACATACATGTGGACACTTGCCCGAGTGCTAATACGAGGGAGCCAATATTTATTTCGTCTACAGTTGGCCATTTGAGGTAACTGTTTGGGCGCCATTTTGGTTTAGGATATAAAGAACGCGGTGGGGATTTTGGGGACCCACTACGGACCAGTTTTAATGGCATTGATGTGCCAACATTTAAAACATATGATTAGACACGACTTTTTTTTATTTTTATGCTACCCATCTGGAGGACAAAGTTATGATAAAATTCCCCTTGTGTTCAAAAGGGTGACAACACAGGGCATGCGCTATAACCTCTCATCTCGTCAGCGCAGCAGGGCCAGAATATTAACGCCCACTCGAGCGCCGGTAGGGTTCAGGGTAAGGCAGAGACGTTACCAATCCGAGTGGCAAAACGTGAGGCCTTTCCAATACTGAAAAGCCTGAGTTCCAGCACACACCCCTTAGTTCTTGCTTAAAGGCACTAGCCGGGGTTGAGATCATCCGACAAGGATCGTAAGCCTGTTTTCCCCCTTTGCACGCATCGCTGAATGGATGTGAGGACTCTCAACAGGTTAGTATTTTCCCCGGAAAAAGTATGGCATCGACAACGAAGGAAAACCAGCAGTTTTCAAAGTATGAAATGTCTCCACCGAGGATTATGAGGAACTTTTCGGATGTTATTCTGCACTTAAAGTGTTGTGATCGTAAGTGTGTTCCGTTGACGCGACGTATAATTAGACTAAGAGCAATTGACAGCCCCATTCCACGAGGCATAGTATTCTGCTTGTGCTGTTTAGTTCTTCTCTCGTCCGTCTTTATTTTTCTCGACCGGCACTCAACATTACCACGAACTTAGATCGCACTTTGTTTGCCAGACCGGCCTTGTGGTCGATAATTAGCCAAAATTGGTCCGACGATACCCCAACTGACCCAAGGTTCACCAGGGGTTGTGCACCTCAGTTTCGACCTTTGACCATGTCGCGTAGGCGGTCAATAAGACCGTGTCAAATAACTAATAAAAATCCTTCAAGCTCTACTGTGTCTTCTACAGATACAATCTGTGGCTCTGACGCTCGCAACGTTTACTGCTTAACCGAGAGTCACTGTCTTGTAGGGTCAGTTCGACGAGCTGTATACCGCTTTACACAGAGATTATGATTATCGGAACTCATGAACATTCATAAATTGTGAGCGGACATATATATATTCATATATAATGCCTAAAATGCTATATCATCCCAATGAGATAGCGAAAGATAGAGTTATGTCTGGCAAAAGTAGCGCGCAGAATCATGTCGCGGAGACGTTGACTTCAATGATAGAGTGATTCGCGGTGCTTTCTGGAGCTGTTGTAAACGCGATTATATTTGGCCGCGCGCATGGTAGGTTCAGCGACGGGTCAGTGTAAGATAAGATTATGCAGATGATCTAATTAATAAGCAAAAATGCTATAACTCATCAACCAGAAATAGATCGAAGTAGTGTCAAATAGTGTTCACAAAGAACTACACACTGTGGAAATAGCTTCGGATTCACGTTACGGGAGGCCAACAATAGGGGTCAGGTCACTAATGGGTCATCGGGCAAATTAAAAGGAGCTTAATTGACCTATCTCGCTATGCCATCTTGTAAGGCAACCAATGAAAGTGAAAGAAGTCCACGACGCAGTGACACGCTCTTGTTAGCCATGCGATGTTCAGGAGAGGGTTCAAAGTGTAATAGAGCCAATGACACCACTTATGGAGGAAAGTTCCCTAATCATCTCTTTAGAGAGTAAAACATTAAAGCATTGATAAGTAATATATCATTGTTTAAGACACCTAATGCTTATTCCAAAAAAAGTATGGGTTAAACACCGTAAAACAAACAGACTAATGGTGGATCCATAGGTCATCGGCAAAAGCCTACCGACGCTAGCCTTTGGAATATATATATATATTGCCGTATGAAACAATAGTGGTACGTGACACACCTGTTCGAAAGCTTATGTTGGGGACGTTTTTGCCGATTTGAAGTACGAATCCACCATAATGCGGTTTGGGACGACGTCTTGCAGCCCCGTGTCAATCAACGTTAGGGGTGTTTTGTAAGGGACAAATTCTTTTGA
This sequence comes from Ophioderma brevispina, assembly GCA_023653785.1. Lineage (NCBI taxonomy): Eukaryota > Metazoa > Echinodermata > Ophiuroidea > Amphilepidida > Ophiodermatidae > Ophioderma > Ophioderma brevispina. The sequence continues at coordinate 5,805 of JAMKCH010083865.1, forward strand.
CACACTATGAATTCGGAAACCTTAACGAAATAGAACCCCATTAACCCGTGTCCAGAAGAAGTGAGTCACCTTATGGGAAAACACCCCCAAAACAATGTTTTATTTGTACAGCAAGGTGGGGGGAATCACCACCATACTGACATAAAAGATTATCGATTGCAATGCTCTATAGGTACTTGTTCGTGACTTATATGCTGAGTTTTGATGTCTGTTTTTTTTTGAAATAACCAGATGTGTAAATAGAAATATTTTCGAACATCAGATTTTTTTAGTTCGTTCACCAATCATTGATTAATTTTCCCATATATCACATGAAGGGGACGTCCCCCTTCCCCCCTGGACTGGATTAGGTTATGTTTCCGCCACGAAAAGCCTGAACGTTAGCGTGTCCTGCCATTTCAAAATGGCTCACATGTTTTAGTAAAACCCGCCATTATTTTATTTCTTACAGATAGATTATTTTATCCACCTTACACGAAACCAAGGTTTTAACTTCCTGAAGGGGGCTTAAAATTTAGGCGTCCAAAATGGCGCCGCAAGGAGGAATGATTTTTGATGAACTTAAAATGGCAAATTGTGGAAATAGAAATGCTTTGATATTTTGGGAGCGCAAGAGAATTTATGGCATTTATATCTTAAGCACAGCGCTTGTTTTTAAAGATGCGGTGTTCTATTCGCGCTAGATACGTAATTCAGGAATGAGGAAGAAAAGCACCCCTACCCATCTTTTCGAAGTTTCAACAACACTCTAATAATGACCCTAAATCATTTCCAAGATGTAAAAAAAAATATTAAAGTGGGGTATTGACTTGTCCAAGAGAGTCCTGTCCCTATAGCTGGTTATACTTGGGCCAATCAACGTAGTTTAAACTGACTCTATTATAGTTCATAGGAAAGGCACAACAGACCATATCAACCAACTGATACAATAAAATCATAATAACTGGGTTTTTAAGTTTTCTGATTTAAGGACTACTCGTGAGTCATAGGTGTTTCCCGTAAAAATAAAAAATATGCTTATGAAGAAGTGAACAAATTGTCTATAGTAGAAGGAAATTTAAAATATGGTGACCTAATTTTCTTTAGAGCACATAAGTGCTATTTTGTTTTTGACTTGTACCACAGGCTCGTCCTTCTCTCTCTACTGCCTAGATCAGCTTCCTTCCCAGCGTAAAACTAAGATGAGTGGTATTAGCAATTATCAGAAGATGGGGAGAAAATTGCGAAACATGTTATCAATGTTTCGTTATGGGATGCTTATTATGTCCGAAAAAGATGTGCAGGGTGGTTTTTCTTCTTGATTTATGTCCTCGAAGCGGGGATCACCCGCCGCTCATCATGAGTTATGATTCATTGTCCGCAATACACCAATGTCATTCAATATTTTTTTGGTGCTTCAAAAAAATTCCTCGCTTTATTACCCCGGTCTATTTGGCAAGTTTAGTACATTTAACAAAAACATGCCCGTCCTAACGGCGGGGCCATCTGGGACACTTAAATGTTTAAGCCCACTTCAGGAAGTTAAAACTGTATTCGTTTTAGTCCTAGATAAAATTCTCTCTATATGAAATACAATAGCAGTTTTCATAAAAACAATGGTGGCCATTTGAATAGGCTAGTACGCCGCTAATGTTGCAATTTTCGGGGCGAGGAAAGAAACATACCTAAATTTGGTCCGGGGGAACATCCCTTCAATGTGATATATGGGAAAATTTAATCACCATCTGGTGTGGTGTGAAAACAACTCGAATATAAGGCCCGTGTAAAGAAACTGGGATCATGGACTAATAGTTATTAGTTTGTTATCAGGACTCACTTTGCTAAACAAAAAATGGTTTGATTGATAAGACTACAACGCCGCTCCCTAAACGCTTGTAAATTCAGGCAAGGGCAACTAATTGCCAAAATCGAGACACTGAAATTTGTGTGTGTAATGTTAAAAAACATTTAATTAAAAAAATAAATTAATATAGAGCCAATTATTTCTTTTTGCTAATTTGTCACGGATTCAGATGAAATGTGTGCACCTAAATACGTACTAGCTGTGTTTATTGTTTAAAAAATATTTTCAACGTGATTGTACATGGGGAAATGTAATGGATTGTTTGGTTAAAGTTTTTTCATATACAATTTGACACCAAGTTTTTCCAATAACAGAATTCATTGAGAATCTGAAAATCATGGGTTGTCATTTTTTAAAAATGTGTTCTTTGGTGTTTTCTAAGGGGGCAAAATAATTTGTCAGGGTAACACTAAAGTGTTTAAATTGTTTAAAATTCTCTAAGGTTTTACAAAGGTTATAGTTTATACCAATTTCACGACCTATTGTTTAGTACAATAGGCTTCAAGAAAGTTCAATGTATTTTAGGTAGAATGGTCCGATTTTGTTGAAAGGTTTTAAATCCGTTTCATTTGGGTCAGACTAAATAAGACAAATGTATATAATTCTGTGTTTTCAACATTTAAAAGTGAACTGTTAGAGATTTGACTAGTGGTCTCCCATTAGGACCATGTGGGACCACGGCCAATTTGGCCCTCATAATTATTATCAAAACGTCATTGACAAACGCGCAACCTGTATATTTTCGGTTCTGTACAGTAAGTACGAACAATTTGGCACCATTTTTAGAACAAACCCAATGAGTCTGAAATATTACCCAGTTGTGACCTTGAACCCGTTTTACCTTGTTATCTTGTTACTTATAACACTCAGGAGGGCAAACTATATACCTTTCTGAAATCCTAGAAAGGTACTGAACATGATATTATACTTTTTAAAACACCATTTTGCCCCCTTTTATATTTTGCACCCCTGTGATAAACCAAGTTTAACTTGACCCACTCCCCTGAATTCATCCCAAGAAACATTTAACAAATGAACACCCTGATGTTTGGAGTCCTAATACAATTTGATTTAGAAAAACCTGGTGGCAAGATTGTATAGGAAATTTTCACAAATAATACAGTCCACATGTACTAAATATCATATTCCTGATCACTGTACGTACATGATTGTCCGTGTTGTGTTTTGTGTGTGTTTGCTATTCAAATGACCGTGTCCATTTCGATGGACGGTCGCTAAGCGGAATTGCATTTCCTTGTGTGGAGGCGATTGGTCTGCACTCGTGTTATTTGATTGTTTGGGAAGGTTGATTTTTTGTTAAGAGGGGTTGTGGTTTTTCATTGTGTGGGGATCTAATCACAAAGTTGTCTCTCTGGTTACGAGATTGCTGATGATCGCTGTATTGTATACAAGTTATGGGTTGATGGATCTGAATTGAGGCGTAGTAATACACAGGTAACACAATGCAAATGCAGAAGGGGGCAGAGTTATTACCCTCAATTGGACCAAAATACACCAAAGGAGACTAATTGGAAAACCAAACATGGCCAAAATCAGTGGCCACGATGGCCGCTACTTCTACCAGTGAGTCGGAGTTGTTCTTTCATAGCTTGTTCAACCTGCAGCAGTCGTTTTGATGATTTATATACCGACTCTTCATTATTTTCTACATAGCAACCAAGTAATAAGGTAACAAATACAGTAAGGCCCAGGAAAACTGAAGTTGAAAAGAAAGTCCTAATTCATGTTTAACTTGCTGAAATTTCGTTGTTTTGTAAGAGACTTATTTCAAATAAAACCTACGAGAATTGTCTGGAAAGATTTGTAGCACCTCGCTTTTTTTTAAATATATTTCGTTAAGAGCCAGCGGGAGACCTACACATACATGTGAATTGTCATAGAATTTGTTGTTGGCTCCTGATAAAGCAGATGGCACAACACCAAGCGCTATTGCAAACACCCATGTCAGAATAGTAGTTATCACAATGGATCGCTTATTGAATTTCTTAGTAGAGAAGGGGAATCTAATACAAACAAACCTTTCAATGCTTATTAAGGTTACAAAGAATACAGAGCCTTCACTTGATGCTATTGATAATGCTCCAGCAATTCGACAAGTAATGCCAGACCTCCAGGTTTCAGATTGCATGGGGAAGTGTTCTCCAAAGTAGATATCGGCAGATGCAATGATTATCATGTAGATGCCCATTAGGAAATCAGAAATAGCCAGATTGCTGAGAAGAAATGCTTGTATTTTGTTCTTTTGAGGAGATATCTGCCTCGAAGCTAAAACAAAGACATTTCCACCAATTGCATTTAAACCAATGATCCACATGATAACCACCAAAACCCTGTCCGACAACAACCTATCACAAGTGAGATAGGGTGATCTGTCATCTGATGCACTACAGTTAATACCAGGCGATACATAACATTCACATATTTCGTGCTGACTCACATACAATTCTGTAGTCTTTGGGATACTTGCTAAAGATTTATGGCTTATTTTTGTTAATGGATTTCCTTTGAGATTAATACAATCTAAATGAGTTAATTTTCTTATGTTTGGCATTTGCTTTACTTGATTATCTGCCATATTAAGAAACGTTAAGCTTACTGTGTCGAGAAATATATCATTGTGTAGGGTTTTCAGTTGATTATTGTCCAAATAAAGTATTTCCAAATTAATCAATCCATGGAATATAGCAGTAGGTAGTTTTACAATATGGTTATATGCCAAAGTAAGTGCTTGCAAAAGCCATAAACCTCGAAAACATCCAACTGGTAATGTTCTCAGCATGTTATCATGCAGAGTAAGGGTACTAAGGCTGGTTAAGTCATTAAATATATCGCTATCTAGTGTTTTCAATTGATTCCCATGGAGGTAAAGATCAGTCAGATTCCCCAGACCTTGAAAAATTTCAACTGGCAATGAACTCAGCATGTTATCATCCAGAGCAAGGAGAATAAGGCTTGTTAAATCATTAAAGACACCTTTATCTAGTGTAGTCAATTCATTTCCATAGAGTTGAACCGTTATCAAATTCCCAAGGCGTTCGAAAATTCCAACTGGCAATATACTTAGCATGTTATTATTCAGACCAAGGTAGGTAAGCCTTCCTAATTATTAAAGACACCTCTATCTATTGATTGCAACTGATTATTAAAGAGACACAAATTATTCAAGTTATATAAGCCATAAAATACCCCAGATTCTAATGTTGCTAATCGATTAAACATCAGATACAGTCTCCTTAGACCAGTCAAATCTGAAAATGTATATGCATTAAGTTTAACTATGTTATTGCCTGTAAGATCCAAGATAATTAAATCAATAGGATAATTGATCAACACTTGTTCATTTGAGACCGAATTATCATAAACACACTGAATGCTCACCTCCCTGTTACTTAGATATGCATTACAATCTGGTGGAAAATCCAAGGTACACATGCCTGGGTTAGATTTTAGGATATCCCAGTGGATGTAGTCATTGTAAGGAGCGCATGAAATTGTGTCGTTATATCCTTTCACATTGGAGCAATTTGAAATCTGGTTTACTCTTAAACCAGATTGGGATATTTTATGGTTTTCCGGACACCTTTTTGACTGAGATTCTACACCTTGTGTGTTACTCATTAACAGACTGACATTACCTTGTAGATTAAGCTGAAGATTACTGTGTACAAAAGCAATTGTGCATTCATCTGCTTGACCTTTAATCGCTAGGTATCTACTTGTGCAATTATCTAAAGTCCCTTGTCTTTCAATATAAATGAAAACGCTTTGAGAAATATTTATATTTGGTATTTGAATAAGGGTAAGTGTGTCTTGCTGAGCAGTTATTCGTAATTGGCAAGTCTGTGCCGCACTCCCATGGAAGTTCATCACGCCATCGTAGATTCCACGGCTGAGAATGCAAGGTTGAGACTCATTACTGCTTGTGTTCCATCCAGGTGTAAGTTGTGCAACGACTGTTCTGTTGTTTGCTTTGTCGCTGTGAAAGCTGACGGTTAATAAAATTACCGAGAGTCTCAGAAACAAACTAGTTAAGTTCCTAACGGCCATAATTATTGACTAAATAACTGAATTGGGCTATGT
>JAMKCH010083866.1:0-14291 GCA_023653785.1 Ophioderma brevispina
ATATGTTCACTCTTACTGCCTTCTGAATGAATGTTGTGTCTTAAGATAATATCCTGTTGTGTTAAAACAAATGGTATGTTATTATGTACACACGGTGGGGGAAAACAAATGGCAAGATTGTATTAAGTTGCAATATGATCAGTGTTTGGCTGTCTCCATATTCATTGTGCCAGTTAGTAACAATAAACTGCCCAAGCCAATGAGCTTTGGGATCAAATTACATTGGTTGATACTTTGTGTGTGTGTTGGTATTTTAAACTATTTGTATTTCAAATTCGTGTGGATTCGATCCCCCAATATGCCGTCTATAGCTGCCTATGGTACACCATATCTATGAGCCTGGCGGCCAGGACTTTCTTGCCCCTACATGTATGTGTGTTCAGTCCATGACACAATTGCATCACATGGGACTTGGTGCACTTTCTCTTCTCAGTGCCATGGTATTTTTATAGCATTGGGATGAACAGCATTTTTTGTGAGATTCTGAGAAAGAAGATTCAGAGAAGTCAAAACATTAAATCTTTGAGTGGAAACCCACCAACAAAATCTTTTCACAAAAAGCTACAAAATATTACCTCCTATTATAGGATCTAATATTTTGGGAAAATAAGCACTCAATAACTACATTAATAGCTGTACCCTCGTGCAAACAATCATTCAAATGAAAGTTATTGAGGAAAACAAAAGTCAAAACATCAAATCTTGCTTTACAAAAGTCAAAACATCAAATCTTTGAGTGGAAACCCACCAACAAAATCTGTTTTGCAATATATCGCCTATATAGGCCACTAGGACAGGTATTTTGCAAAACACGTTCTTAAAGGCACTATCAGTGATTTGCTAAATCGGAAAATTGAAAAAATCAGATTTTTGTAACAAGTATAGGTATCCTAACATACCCTGCAAGTGATAAGTTTAAAAGCAACCTCATAAGGACAAAATCGGATATTTCAGTCATTACTGTCCGAACGGACACTTACTACAACACATATTTGAATGGGGATTCATATTTTTGAACACTGTTTTCTTCCTTTTCTGTCAATTTTTCAGTTGGAAAATAAACCTTATGAGAGTCCTACAGACTTATCCTTTCACTTTTAAGCTATTTCTGCAAATTTTTAAATATTTTTTATCTTTCGGGTGAATCACTGATAGTGTCTTTAAGCAGTCAATATAGCTTGCAGAAATCAAAGCATTTTAATACCGCAAGGATTTAAAAATCCTTCCTACATGTTGAGTGGAAACCTATATACCAGAGGGTATTTTGAGTCAATCCCACAATGCACCAATTTTGGGAAATTTCACCTCAATAGGGTCATGTGATCCCACAAGTCTTATTCTTAACACATAAAAATCCCGACTTTAACGTTCATTTTAGCCCACAAGGCGTTAGTACTTAGGGAAATTTTAACATTGGAATATCTGTGGTTTAAACTTTTAAAACACTTTATCCCCAATTAAACTGACATGTGGTTTATTGCATGACGTTATAGACATTGCAATGCATCATTGGATTGATTCAAAACACCCTCCTGATCACTATACAACAACAATCCGTTTAGTCAAAATACCACCGCCGTCCTTATATGACTGATATTTGGGCGCAACAATTGCATGTATTCTCATGCAAACACTCATGCAAAATCGTCCAATGAAAGTTCTGTGAAGAAAGAACTTTAGAGAAGTCAAAACACAATCTTTGAGTGGAACCTACCACAAAATCTGTTTCACCAAATCCATTTTTTACCCCCCCATGAAAATGATTCCTCAAAATGAAAGGTGTTTGAATATAAAAGAAGCGTTGCATAAGTCAAAACATCATTTTGAGTGGACAATTTCCCATAAACAAACCTGTTTTGCAAAATATACCTATATAAACCCGGATATTTTGCGAAACATATTTTTGTTGTAGATTTCCAGTAAGATTTTGATGTTTGACTTCTGCAACGCAACATTGCTTGGGGTACAGCTGATTGGTTATTTCTTTTGCGGACAAATGTTTTGTATTTTCAGATTTTTCCAGATTTCTGTGGAGAAATCAAATATTTCATATGCTTAAACCCTCACACGAAATAAAAAAGAGCCGATCTTTTCCTTTTGTTGCTTCCCCCCTCCTTAATGCATGGTTTCATTGTAATCAACCCTTGATTTTGTCTTAGTGCTCATTCTATTTATCGTAACAGTGCATGTGGTAAACTTACTTCAATTATATTATCATCCTTGGAGTCAATGTACCAATAAAGTAACACAATAGATAATTAATGGAAAGGTTTCAAATAGAACTCATTGACTTTCGATTAATATCACATGCACAAGAAATGGCATCAAAAGATATACAGCCTTAAGATATCAAAATATATACATATTCCTGTTACAGGTTACTTAGTCTTTTTTGTCCGTACGGTGACCTAAAAGGCCTTGTTAATTTTTAAATTTAGTAGTATATTAGAATATATATTTAAAACTCTATTTTTACCAATGATACATGTATTCACTTCCATCAAAAATAATAATACGCTCAACCAACAATCAAGGGCTCTAAGATCACCCGACAAAACCACCCGAACTAACATGTATTTATACGAATTCTAATCGTGTCAATAGATTCCATAATTGTCTAAAAAAAACATAGAAATAATTAAATTTTTTAGCGTCATGCAGAAATAATAATTGTTTAATCTACAATATGCAATATAATGATAAGAGCATCACCAGAAGGTTTTTGGTTAAACGAACGAGATACCAAATTCTGAACACGGCAAAATCGAGAAAAATATAACTGTTTTGCAATATGAAATCTGCCGGGAAACCCGTTTTGTTGCGTGTAGCCCCAGGAGAGGGGGGTAAAGTTACTATGGGGGTCAAGTGTTTGAACTTCTCTTCATCTAATTATAATATAGGCTCAAATTATCCTTAGGTAAGTCAGGAGTAAAGTCATTGGTCACACGCGTGGGTTCTTCCTTTCCAAGAATATTTGGGAAATAGCCTAACGGTCAGTTGTTTATTTCAGGAAAGGTCACCGTTTGCAATATCCAGATTTGTTTTGGTAAAATATTTTTTTTTAAAGTTTAATGATACTGATCCACATATGAAATGCTTTTGCACGTTCGGGGCAATCTCCTTGTTATAATGGAAGGGGTACAAATTCCCCTGTAAGTGACTCTATTGACGGGGACATTATACCCCCCTATGAAAGGGAACCGACCCTATGCAAAATAAAAATCATTTTTAATCAGTATCATTAAATAATGTTATTTAATATTTTTTACAACAATCTTTGTATTACAATGTTTACCTTCTTGAATAACAAATGACCTTTAGCCATTTTCCAAATATCTTGGAAGGAAGCACCACACCTGTGACCCAATTGACTTTTTTACTCCTGGTACCCTAGGAATAATTTGAGCTATATTTCATCAGATTTTAGAGCAGTTTCAAATATTTGAACCCCCATAGTAACTTTACCCCTCTCCTGGGCTACACGCAACAACGGTCTCCCGGCGACTTTCATGTTTTCAAATTTATATTTTCTCTGAATTTCCCCGTATTCATCTATTTGTATCTGTTCGTCGACTCAAAACCTGGGCTACGGTCTATAAGTCTGCGGTACGGACTGCTGTATGCTTTTCAAACTGGGTTTTGGACAGTCTTTAAAACATTCAGATCTCAGTGAACTGCCACTGTCTAACACTCTTTTATATCTATCTAACGGCGGCAGCCGAGATGCTGTCACCATGTCGCGCCAAATGTCCCTGGTTGTCATTAAGTTGGGGATGTCGAGTGGATCCTGCTAGGATGTCGCTCGCAATCACGTCAATGTCGTTAAAGGGGCGACGACCTGTTTTGGCATGGTAACTCTAACCAGTGCGTCTGAGACTACTTGGTCAATCGCACGATGACTGACCGGCAAATCGTGCACGGTGTTGGGCAACAGAAGTGAAATTGATGGTCATCTCCATAGACCTGGTGCTTTTTGTTCTTGTGCCGCGCCAGATAGGTTTTTGTACCGCATAAGAAGCCTGGTGTAAGTGCCATCCAGTCTATCCTGACTCTTTCTTCATGTGTCCAATGTCTCCTCAGTCCATATAACATATATCTCACACAGGCTCTAAAGATTTCAGCTTTGGTTAATTGGAGATACAGATGCCATAATTGGTGTATGTTATGGCAGCATTCCAAGCTTGTCCTTTTGCGTGACAGGAAATCCTTTCTTGCTGTCGGCAACATAGACCTAGATACTTGAAGTCCCTTGAACCTCTTTGAGTTGGCTACCATCTCTGTGCAGATAGTTAATGATCGTCCTTCCTCATTGACAGTCATATATTCAATTCAGATCTTCTTGGCATTTAGATGTCGGCCGACTTTGTCTGCAGCATTCTCAAGTGATGTAGTAATCTTGTGGCACCACATATCATCAGCGCCCCAAAAAAGCTGTAGCGCTTAGACATCTGCGTAGTCAAGGTCTGTGAGATGCTGACCCATTTGACTTTCCTGGAACGGCTTTGGGTTTTGATGTGAGTCCCTTTGTCGTTCGGATATCAAGACTCTGTCTGAGTATGTATTCAACCACGACTACAAGAGATAGGGAGCAAGAGTATCTCTGAGGATTCCATAGTGGTTAGAACTCCTTTGTGGCCCATCCATGGTTGCCAAAGCTATATGGGTTATCACTCATGATGGCAATTGCCTTGACATTCTCGTCTGGGACACAAAACGAACCGTAGTGGGCGAGAATATGCAGCATTACATCATTTATTACACTATCAAAGCCTTTGGAAAAATTACGAACACAATTGAAGCTTTCTCTTGAAATTCTCAACTCTTTCTATGATCCTCTGAGGGCAAGTATCAGAGTAGGTTTGTCTGCCTTTTCGAAAACCGTTTCTGGTTTCCGTCCTGAGAATGGGATTATGTTGAGGAGTGATTCTGTTGAGCAAGATCGGAGTTGTAAGATCTTAGAGGCCAGGGTGACCGTGTGAAATTCCTCTGTAGTTTTGGGGTTGTTGGAGGTCGCCTTTCTTTATAGTTGTTTTATTTTTGTATTAAATAATGTTTTGTGTGTGTTGTGCACCGCCTCCAAACAGTAAAACCTGAGCCGTTTCAACTAGGAATACAAAATAAACTTAATAGCCGTCGATGACCATTTAAGGATAGTACCAACGAAGTAAAAATATTTGAACAAAACTTATTTGATGCTCACCACTGTATAAGTTAATTTACTTTTGGTTATTCATGATAGTGCAATTGAATATTTAAATGAGCATTTAATTTCCTGATAGCAAACTTGGAAAAAACATCTTTTTCAACCGTGAGATTGAACGTACTTTCAAAGAAAAATATTCAATCAATCATCTAATAGAGCCAATTCTCTGGTTATTGACTTGAAACCTTCAAGACCCAAAAGTGGTTAAACATTTCCGAAAACAATTAACTAGACAGCAACAATACATTTATCTTGTCCTCGTATGTTTCGTTTTGATTGCTTTTTAGTTATTTTAGTCTGTACATATGAGGTGTATTTAATAGTTTTATTCTGATTGTATGCTATATGCATTTTGCCGTTATTTATATCGCGTTTTTTGTAGGAATGTTATATCGGCATATCTGCCCATGGCCCCTAACTTTTGTCATTTTATATTTTTAGGGTTTATATTATCGATATCACTGTTATCAGTCATTTTTAGTCATAGACCCTCTAAATTTTAAGTAAACTCAAACCGTTGAAATTTGAATTTACGCTAAACAACATACACAAAAATTATATTTTTTGAAAATATGATTTTAATTGAGTCCGATACAAAACACCAGTCGGTCATTTATCGGGAAACAAAGAGTCGCTTTATGGGCCTTGCATGATTTCAACACTAGTCAAAGTAATAAACTTTAATAATAGTCTCGTATAGGCTTGGACTCGCAAACAATTATTTATTAATAGGGCATGTGTTTAAAAATGAAAGAAAAAAAACAACCGACCGACCTTATGCCCCATTTAGAACAGACCGCTTTTCTGTCTTCTTCGCCTAAGGCCAATATATTTTTGAAGAAGTAGAATTAGGGTATAAGGTGCGCGTTTTTCCTTTCATGTTCTTACTTACCGGGCAATTTTCCGGACAATTGCCAATCCATCTTACTTGTCCGATACCTCGCTTTGTATCTGCCTGGCAGGGCCAGGATTGGCGTTCTCAGATGACAAACGGCTCCTCACTGTGTTCCCCACAAAGGTCAGTGGGTGACAGAGTTTTCAGCAATGCGGCCCCTAGCCTATGGAACTCTTGCCTATCTCTGTTCGCCACAGTCCATTGTTACTTTTAGAAAGTTTCTAAAATTTTCATCGATTTTCTAAAGTTGATTGTGTGCTTAATTGTTTTTTTTTAAAAAAAAAAAAAAAAGAAATACACAGGATATTCCTCACAGATGAATATGTCATTATATCAGCTGTTTTTCTTTTTTTAAAATACTTATATGTGGAATGTTAGTACATTTTATAAAATCTCCCAATAGTAATACAACAGGTAGTGTAAAAGATGAACCATGTTTAATGGCTAATAGTAATTCCTTCATCTATAGTTTGTAAAGCGCTTTGACCAAATTGGGTGTGAAGGCCTCATACCTAAGTCAAAATCCGTTTGTATTTATATATTTTGTATGGTCTCTATTAAGATACTACATAGCAACCTACTTTTTTTATATTCCTACATAATTCTTTCATCTCTTTTTTGCAAGAAATTTCCATGTTAGAAATAAAAATGTTGCAGTCAAATTGTTTAAAAGATGATTTAATCAACCCTGTCTATACAATCATTATTTTTTGTTGTATCGACCAATCGCTTTGCCACCCAACTTCTGAACTTCCTATGGAAAATAACACTAATTATTTGTGACACCATAGTCCCAAATATTATCTATTTCCATAAACGTTCAGGTCTATTTAGTACGGTCTTATAGAAATATATTTATGTTGTTCTGAGTATATTGGCAAATATCCTGGGGGTCAAATTTGACTTTTTTATATATTTTGATAATATTACACCAAAATTATAGGTAGGCAATATTTGGCAGTTTGTTCAACAATCTTACACCCGATTCTTTTCGTGGAGTCGTGTGATATGGCTAAAATTTAGGCCGATGTTTTAGCACCAGTCGTAGATAACATATTTTTTGTCCATAGCACTTTTAAAAATACGATTCCTTACACAGTGAAACAATGAGATATGCGTTTTACACAAACTCCAGTCTCCAGAAAACCGAATAGTACCGATGGAGAACAAGATCTTTTTGAAGAGGCAATCGTTCCTGATGTTCATATCATGATCACCAGCCTCGCGCCACGAATACCGACATTCGTGAAAATAGTGTGGTGATGAAACTGCTGCCTACTACCCGAAACCAATCAGTGTCACGGTTCTGGATTACTTCAAATGTCGTGTCAGATTTGTAGCTATTTGTAAATTTTAAAAACACTTGTTTAATGGAATTTAGTTTGATCCAGTTAGTGCAACTTCTAAACAATGGCGAAACCCGCCAAATGAAAATTCTTGGAACTTCTGAATATTCACTGCCAATTAAAAATAAAATCCATCCAAAAACGGCCATTCACCTAAAAAACCATGGTCACTACAGGACTAATTAAATCATTCAAACTAAAGATAAACTTTATAACCTACATCTCTAAGCGCCATTAATGAAATAACTTAAATCTCCAATACCGGAAATTCACTTAAATTCGTTATGCTCCTGAGAAAATAGATATCTATAACTTGAAATAATAATCGAATACCAAAGACTATGGAAAACCTTAAAACAATTACTAGTCCGCATCAAAGCAACTTCCTGATTCTTTTGTTAATAATGTGGTTAAAAGGATTACTGATAAAGCATTTATTGCGAAAACTTCAATACGTTTTTTGCCTGACATGGTAGCACTCTTGCTGTAAGATTCCTGAAACAAATCCTGATTTTAAAACAACCTTTCACATACTCTGCCTATCACACTCTGATCTCTGTTTCTATACCCAACCTGTCCAATTAACTTCAGACTACCTCGAACTAATAACAACAATACCAGTGCTTCAAGATTATATTCAGTATTAATGTTTTGCAACATTATTCCAAACATCATCGCTGGTTCCTAATCCCAATTTTTTTTTTTTTATTTTTTTTTAATTTCTTCCCTTGTAACTTGTATAGTTCCCAATCTACTAAGCCTGTCGAACGTAAATACCTATATTTAAAGCAGGCGACAAGCACGATGTTTCAAAACTATAGGCCTATATCAATACTCCCGTGTATCCCAACTTCTTGAAAATTGTTACACTCGTATCTATAATTTCATAACAAGCATGACATACTACCCTCATCAATTGGTTTTAGATCTAAACGCTCTACATACATGGCTAATAAATTAATCTATTGTAAAATTGCTGAATCTTTGATAACAAATCATACAATTGGGGTTATTCCTGGATCTTAGTACGGCTTTGATCCCATAATCATGACATTCTACTCTCTAAGCTCAATAAATATGGGACAGAGGTGTTGCTAATGATTGGATTAGGAATTAGCCTGACTAACAGAAAAACGGGTTTTAATTGATAGCATCTTTTCTGCCCCATCACCATCACCTGCGGAGTTCCTCAATGCTCAATTTTAGGGCCACTTTTTAGTCTATTATATCGAACGACCTCCCCTTGTTCCAAAAAGCCAACATTTTATAACTGTTTTACTGATGACACAAATATACTTTTCGCTCATCCTGATCCCTCGTGTCACTTGAACATAATAAATCATTAACTTAAGCTATTTCTAACTGGTTCAACTAAACAAATTATCGTTGAATGTAAAAAGACTAACTAAATGATCTTTAAAAAATAAAACAGTAATAACCGATATTACAGTTGACATAAAAATTACGCACATTTATGCCAACAAGTTTCAACTACTACCATTCTTGGCATTCTTATGTGATCATAATATATCCTGAATTCTCATACCAAACACCTTCAAAATTCTCTATCTCCAAATACAATGAGTTTTCTTAAAGTTTCGAACCATTTTACCACAAAAATCACTTCATACACTTTACATGTCTTGTTTATAACCGTACATATCATATGGTGCTATGGCTTGGTCTGACGCTAACAACAGTGATTTAGCTTCGCTTTTCCTACTTCAGAAACCAGTAATTAGAACTTGCACCAATTCGTTGTGGTTAGCTAATACAGATCCCCTTTTCTCATCACTCAAAACCTTGAAAGTCGACGACATTTACAGGCTCCACTTGCTACCTTCATTATCAATTTAACCATAACTTACTACCAAAGTCTTCTTGAGCAGGAGTTCTTCAACTTCATACTCGCACTCAATCATTATCAACCAGCATGCTGACATTCCTCATATTAAAATGTTAACACGTCCTGGCAATACACAATAAGAATTCAAGTCCCCCTTTGGCTTCTGGGTCTAACTACCATCCTTTAAAACTGCCCCATCACTTCATTTCTTTCCACAAAATGAAAAACATCTTATCAGTTCCTATAGAGCTGTTATCCATTCTTATTTTTTTTAATAGTCCCCCATTATCTATTTTTTCTATCCCATAGTCGGATTGTGTTTAAATGTTATTTTGTGAACGTCCCTGTTTCGATGTTTTTGTTTTGTGTACTTGTGCCCCGTTCTTGAATTTCATGTTAGATGTTTTGTATATGTAATTTGAGAGGTCTCTGCACCCTCACGCCTTGCAGTGACCTCGTTCACCACTGTACAGCAATGGTTTTTATCCTCATAAAATAAATATAATGTTACGCAATCTACCATACCTGCCCAACCCCCCCCCTTGTTTAATAGCATTATCTCTTCTGTACTATGTGCAATTGATCTTCCTGTTTTGTATTTTGTACTTCATTAAATCTAATTTTTTTTGCCAGGAAATCCTGTAATGTTTGGCATGTCTGTGCCTAATCCCTTCAGTTATTGTCTCATGATTTATTTATTTAAAGTGATCACTGTTCTATATATATTTCCTCCATAATTCATTATCAGTGTATATATATATCACTATTATATATTAATCAGGACTATTTTTGCTGTTCTTTGTGATGAACAAAAATAAATATTGATTGATTGATTGATTGATTATTATTAAAAAAAAATGTATAACGGCATGTAATGTTGAAAGAGCAAGATCGAGAGTAAAGAATGCGTTTCATGATCAGGGAAGTGAAACTTGCAAACACTAAACCCTTTATAGGGAAGCAATTCCTGCACTGGCAACAGCTTGCAATACGTGTGACTCCATGTAAAAAAAATAATAATAATGATATTCAAAAGTCTCAACTAAAGTTAAATTAGCAGATTGTCAGGGTGGAGTGTGATGAGATCATCTCTGCTCTGTAAGGACCCGCCCAACATATAAAATATAGGGATAACCCTTCAAACATTCTGTCCAGGGGCGCGCCTACATTGTGACTATCGTGCACGCTCGTGCAGGTGCTCCCCACCCATCATCCACGCGCATGCTTTTTATTTAATGATTGGCAAGTCAACTCAGTAATAGTAGTTATCTACTTTAGACGCGACGAGGTAATTATAATTACAGACTCAATAATGTGTAAAAAACATCGTTACATTTCTTTGGGAAGTTTGAAGGATATTCAATCATCTCACTATAGGATGCATGACTTTATCATCAATTTATTGTTATCAATTTTGTGTTTTTTTAAACTTCACTGCATTGTAAATTGATTATTCTTGCAGGTTTTTTTCTTGTTTATGCTTAAAGTTATATTTCCGAGTTTTCTTGCCAGGTGGAAGGGTGGGGGTTGTACTACGTTAATATCTTGCTTTGTAATTAAGTTGTATTTAATCATTTGTTAGGCCTTTGAGGTGCTTCGTAAGGGGGCGGCTATAAAATACCTTTTATCGGGCCGCCAGCCATAGCTGGCAGATATAGCAATCAGTCATTTGTGCGTGTGGTATTATGTATGTGTCACTAAAAATTTTCTTTTTAATTGACCTCAAATTCAGTGGCGTAACAGCGGGGGGGGGGGCAGGTTTTCCCCCTGACGACTTGGCCGGTAAAACATTGCAAAAATCATTCGAAATCACCGGTTTTTTAGGCCCTCTGACCGGAATTGGCCTTTATTGACCCCCCTGATTAGTGAAATTTTCCAAAACTTGGAAATTTGCCACCTCATATCGGGCAGGACCGATACGCCACTGCCTCAAAGTTTGCAGTTCAATTGTAACCAAACTTATGTCATAGGTGCATAAACAAGTAGATGCATCAACAGTGCTGAGCGGTCTAATACATAGTTCTGGTTAGATCTTTAAAAAATAGACCTGTATGGAACGACTCAAGTTTGCAAAGCCTGTTTTATGTAAATCTAATACTAATACGTACGTTACACTGATCTTTGTGGTTTCAAACTAATCTTGGCGGTTACCGACATACTGCCTATTTTTGCATATACATAGTGGGTTACCAGGGGGTGAAACGCAATTCAAAACCAGGCGTCCGTGCTGGGCGCTGACAGTTTGAATATTGCAACGGAATAATTATCAGTTTGTGTGCTTGTATACCACATAATTTACAATAGATACAAACCAATCCGCCAAAATATCAGTGTTGGATGTTGGGTGCTATTGGTAGGTTAAATTGGTCCTACCCATGGCCACCACCGAATTAATGACACGTTCAGTCGTCTTGATTTAAATAACCGCCTCAATGAATACACATCTTTTCACCTAACGCGCATTGCATATAGAAAAAAGAGTATCTGCTCACAATGATCCAGGTACACTATTATTACAAACCTGGACACCTGGCCACCTCTAACTTATACATTAATTTGTATCACAACCGATTAGTGTATATGCAGATCGGCCACCCACAGTATGTGGAAGAAGCGGATGCAGCCATTGCTTGTATTGTTGGTACGCTAGGTTTTCTTTGTGTGTCGGCAACATGCGAGACGGTGTAAATTTCTTTCTAAAGATTACCGTACCGTTTGCCTCTCTATCTTATAGAACCTCATTGGTGGTTACCGCCGGCAAATACTTACAGGTTAAACACAATGTAATGAGTAGCCTTCTGTTTGCAGAACTTCTTCTCATTTTTCATCAGCATTACGAACCATTGGAATAGTCCTATCTTGTTCTGGTAAAATATTGCATTTTATTCTTTATTTTATGAGACACGTGAACTGGAAACAAAAGTTGATAAGAAAATACTAATAAGCCGTGTAAGATCAATCTGATTTTGTGGCAAATACTCATAAATTCTTGTTCTGCCATGCACATCCATATTTTGTATAGCGGTAGGCCTATATTGTTATTTTGGTAAAAGATGAGATCATGAGTCCGATAAACAAACTACATTTTTATTTTACAAGAAAGGGTCCTTTATGCGTCATCTTCTGTATTTTTTCGCACTCAATATTTTAATCAAAAACTAAAAAATTAAAAAAAAAAAAAAATATTATATTTATTTATTAGGGCCCTATTAGTATTATTTTTTATCATTGTTTTGGTTATTATTGTTTTTAATAGCAAAATTTACCTCTATTTGTTTTTATTCCTTTCAATAACTATTAATCAAAAATGCAAAAGTTTTCATAATACCACCCAGTTGGCGGGCGCCAGGGGGCAGGGGGGGCGCCCCAATTTTTTTCCTTGCCCCCCCTAGTTTGCCCCCAACCCGGCCGAAAGAAAAATTAGGGATTTTTGGGCAAAATTCGCGGCGTTTTGGGGCCAAAAATACCAAATTGGTAAATCCGCGATTTGGGGCAAATTGGTTAACATCTCCCAATATTGATACTTTGCCCCCTCCAGAATTTCACTTCCCCCCCAGAATTTCATTTGCCCCCCCCCCCCAAGAAAAAGAGGTTCTGGCGCCGCCACTGTAAAATACCCTACACTTATAGAGCCTTTTTTGTCCTCCTGGTTTATATGAACCCCCGAGAGAATGGACGGCACTCTGCAAATGCAGGTTTATAAAATGTGCTATCAGGACAGTTTTTAAAAAGGATCCTATAGTGTCAATTAGTAATATCGCGTTTATCCGGACACCTCAAGCATGATAATAAAATCTTTGTGTGTTTATTGCTGTATTTTGTCTTTGAGAATTTATCCTCGCATTGGTATGCAGCGTTTGCAGGAGGGTCAAAGTTCATCGCCTTTTGAATGAGTCATTAAACAATAACTAACATTATTATTTATATCGGGTTTCCGAGTGGTACAAGGAACTCTCTTTGTACTGTACAGGTTTGGTAAAAGTGCCCGGATGCCAATACAACATTCTTTGAATATTTATCGCATCCGGCATTTTGGAACGACATCAATAAAGCCTATCGTTCGGACGGGTAGACCGTGGTGTTTTGATCATGTTGATCAATCTCGCGCCCGTTGGACTACAACATTGTGAACGCAAGGTTTGGTTTGGAGTCCAGCCTGATATTAAAAATAATAATAATAATATTGAATGGCTTTTTTCGTACTTTACAAGAATATATTGCACTCCGCTAGAAAAATATTTGGTACTCGTCTTCGACTCGGACAATACTTTGTCTAGCTCGTGGCATATATTCTTAAATACTTCAAGCCATGCAATATATATAACAATTATTTAGAGGGCAGTCTATACCATAAATACAGCGATAACCTTCATATGGACCATTACCCCCAAATGACCACTTTGCCCCTTTTTGCCTATTATTAAAAATGCTATTTTGTTAAGAGTACAGTTTTACGAATCGAGAAAGGAGTCTTTGGATAATTACTGCAAAATAAATAAATAAAAGTACATTAATTAATTAATATAAAAGGCATTTCGTGATCGGCGGCCGACGCCCTCACCCCCAACATGCCCAAATAGGATTTTTTTTTTTTAATTTTTTTTTTTATTACCTGTACTTAGTTTGGTTGGTTGTAGGCAACATAGAGGATATGTCCCCAACCCCTTCTACTCACAAGCTAACAAAATATTACAAAACATCAGGGCCGGCCCAAGCTATGCGGCCAGGGGCGGCGATCGCCGCACCACTTTTTGGAAGCCAAAAGAACGAAGAGAGAGAGAGAGAGAAAAAAGAAAGAAAGAAGAAAAGAAGAAGAAAAGAAACGCAAAAAAGAAAGAAGAAATACAATTAAAAAAAGTAAAAAATACTGAATAGATCGAATATCCTCCGTCCCCACCCTGAACGATACCTCCCTGCTTCCCTTTTCCCCCTAGGGCACCCTCCCTCCCTCCCTCCCTCCCTCCCTTCCCCTTCCTATCCTTGCGTCCGTCATCCCTCCCC